>JACEEZ010025652.1:117376-137376 GCA_016584305.1 Chionoecetes opilio | reverse complement strand
TATCGACGTGTGTGTGTGCGTGTGGTGTGTGGTGGTGGTGTGTGAGTTGGTGTGTGAGTGTGATGGTGTGAGTGGAGTGGGTGTGTGTGTGTTGTGTGTACGTGATGGTAGAAAGGGCTACTCAAGAGTAGTGATCGGGGGGGAAAGGAGTCCATTACCTTTCGCTTCTGGTAAGTAAAGGCTGTGTGACGACGTAGGGGGGTGTGAGTGGGTGTAGTGAGAGGGAGTGAGGAGGGGGAGAGAGAAAGAAAAGAAAGAAAGGCCAAAAAAATAGAGGAGCGAGAGGGAAGAGGAACCAATTTAGTCCTCCAGACAGCTACATATTCCGTCCGCTGAGTGTGAATAAGAGTTAAAAGGAAGAGAGAGAGAGAGAGATGTGGAGAGCCCGGTGAAGCTGTGAGAACAGATTCGTGAGGAAGAGAGGGAGAGAGAAAAAGGGCCACTTTTAGTCTAGTTTGCATAATTTCCCTCAGATTGAGATGGGCGATAACGTTAAAAAAGTAAATGACAAAAAGTGGGAGCTGTGAGTGTGAAGACAATTTCGGAGGAAGACAGTGGGAGAGAGAGAACTAGATTTTACCTGCATATTGGGTAAGTCTCGTAAAGTGATACAGAACAGAGACGAACGGAGTGAAGGGAAGAGAGAGTAGAAGAAAGAAGAGTTGGTAGCCTCAGAGCAATGAGATTTAAGAAAAAGGGGTGAGAGAGAGAGAGAGAGGAAGGGAGGAGAGGGAAAGTGGAAGGGAAGAAGATATAGAGAAGCTCAGAGACAGTGAAAGAGAGCGTTGAGCAGAGGGAGGAGGAGAGGGAAAACTATGGAGCGGATCATTTGTCAACTTTGTAAGCTAGGCAATGCAAACACAAAAAAGTGATGTCTGTTGGCCTTGAGCAATAAATGTTTGGGGTTTTTTTTTTTGGGGGGGGGGTTGGTGTTTGGGTTTTGGGGGTTTTGGGTTGTTTTTTTTTTTTTGTTTTTTCCTGCCGGTTCTGTGCCCCAAATTTTTAGGGGCCCCCCTCCTCCTTCCCCCCCCCCCTCCCCTCCTTCCCCTTTTTCCCTTTCTTGTACGCCGCAAAAAAAACCCGGGGGAAAAAGAAGGGGGAAGGGGGGAAGGGAGGGGGGGGAAAAAAAAGGGGGAAGGGAGGAGGCCTTTTGCCCCAAAAACACAAACCCCCTATTTAAAAAAAAACCCCAAAAAATAAATAAAATAAAAAACATTAACCTCTTAACCTCTTTACCCCAATTTTTTCCCGGGGGAAACAAAAAACTGAACTTTTTTTATGTTTTTTCAAGGCTAAGTTAAGGGGCTTCCAAAGCAAATCAAAAAAAATAAAAAAATAAAAACTTTTCCTCCTTTGGGGAAACTTTTCCAAAATTAATAAAAACAAAAAATCATAATAAAGGGGGAATGGGAAAAAAAGAAATTTTTAGAGGTTTCCCCCTTTTGAAAAACTGGATGGGGGGGGGAAAAGGGAAAACTTGGGGAAATTTTCACTTTGGTAGGTAGGCAAAAAGAAAAAAACCTCTTATTCCTTTTTTTAGGATTTTGAAAGCAATAAATTTTATTTTTTTTTTTGGGGGGGTTTCCTATACCCCCCCAAAAAAGGAAACCCAGGGAGGGAAAAAAAATAAAAAAGGGAGGAGGAAGTAGGTTTTTGTTGTAAAAGGAGTAAAGTTGAAAACATCCCTTGCCCTTTTAACCCCATAACAAATATATGCGGTGGGGTTTGTTTGTGTTGGGGGGGTGGTTTAAAGGGGGCCGGGAAATATATGAGGATTGGAATGGTGACGGAGTAGATATGGTGATGTTTTTTTTTTCACAAAAAGGCCACTCAACTCACACATACTAAAAGTGGGGCGGGAAGAGGAAGCCTCCATTACCTCTTCACGCCTATAGGTAGACTAAAGGGGGGTGAGACCGACGATAAGATAGAGGAGAGAGAGAGGAAGGAGAGGTAGGGAGAGAGAGAAGGGGAGATGATGGCAGAGGAGAGAGAGAGGAAAGGGGAGAGGAGAGAGGATGAGAGGAGAGGGAACCAATTAGTCCTCGAGCGCTACATAATTTCCGTCCGTGAGTGTAGAATAACAGTTTTAAATAAGGTTAAGTAGATACAACATGTGGAGAGCTCGTTTAGCTCTTGTGATATCACAATTTCGTGAAGAAGTACATTGTAGAGATAAACACCTAATTTTAGCGTATTTGTAATGGTTAAGAAGGGTGGAGTGATGGGATGGTAAGGGACGGAGGAATGGTGGAGAGAGAGGGGATGAGGTGAAGAGGAGAGAGATAGAGAGAGGAGAGGGGGAAAGGGAGATAGAGAGAGAGGGTGATGGACTGTGGGTCGATGAGGAGGTGGGGAGATGAGGAGGGAGAGAGTGCGAGAGAGGAGACTTTGGTACTCAGAGCATATTGAGAACTTTCCGTAAAGTGAATAAGAAAGAGACGACAAATCGAGTGAAGTGTATGGATGTTGAAAAAGATAATATTGTAGCAGCCTTCATAGGACAGTTGAAGAGGCGATGAGCATGAGGAGAGAGGAGGAGGGGAGGTGTGAGGGAGGGTGAGGATGGTGGGAGGGGTTGAAGCGGATCATTTGTTCAGTCTTGGTGGCTGGCTAATGACAGCCAAAAAGCCTGCTTATGCCTTCTTTGTTAGGCAGATGTGAGAGTTAAATAGGAGGCACTTAGTGTGGAGGGTGTCTGATACCCCTCTAAAACTGTGTAAATCGCAGGGATTGGAAACATTAAAATCCCCACCAATGAAAGATGAGTGAAGGATACTGGTTTGCTGTGCTTAGACAATTGGATAAGAGGAATATAGTAACAAAGTCCTGTCCTTTACGCACTCCTACTATATAATATAATAAAGTAATAATCACAACCTCAAACACTTTTCCGACAATTTTTTTTTTTAGCAAGTCCGCGCGTGTGAGGCAATAGTTCGATATCACTTCGCTGTGCAGGAATTTGTGTGCCATTTGTGTGTGGCTTAAGTTTGATGAAAGCAAGGTATTCAATTGAGGAGGATTCATTTCCAAACTTGACGAGCTGTAGTTTCGTATTAATGACATACAAGATAGTAATAAAAGAAGAAAGAAGATGAGGGGAAAGAGAGAGAGAGGAGAGAGAGAAGAGAGAGAGAGAGAGAGAGAGGAGAGAGAGAGAAGAGAGAGAGGAGAGAGAGAGAGGAGAGAGAGAAGAGAGAAGAGAGGAAGGCTACCCCCTCGATGGTTGTACCAAACACAGTACATTACTACCTGGACGAGAAAGACTAATTAGAACTCCCACAAACCCTTCTCACCTGTCCCTTGCCTCACCTGTTTGCAGACTCATTAACCCTAGAACCTCACCTGACATACTAATAACGAATTAAGCTAATTTTAATAGCCGCGGTTTATTGCCCCGCACAACACACGATGAAATATTAATGACGGTAATTCAGGTGATACTCAGCGATGCGTAAACCTGTAATCGGCTCTATATTGAGTACATACGAATCCCAGCCGGAATTATTAATGGAGTGGATGTCTATTGAAGGCTAATCTTATGTCTTAGGGAAAATATTGTATCAGGCATATACATGATCAACCCATATTTCTGTTTTTCCTTCATCATTGTTGCCTTACCGTTTCCCTCCCTTTTTCTGCTCCTCCACCTCCCTCCTCCATCTCCACTCCTCTCCTCTTCCACCTCCTACCTTACTTTTCCTCTTTCCACCTCCTCATTCTACTTACTTCTGTCGGGTCCTAAAGTCTTGTAATGTAAATTTTTTATGTCATTTTAAGTTCCCACCATAAAGTAGATAGCGCCATGTTAAGCGAATAATTTAAAGCATGGATAGAGAAAAAAGCAACAACTACTTTGCACCTCAGGTGTAAAACTGAAATTAGAAAAAAGAAAAAAAAAGAAATAAAGTGTTTTTGATATTCCATTTTCTTTACAATGTCTCCTCTGTTTCTTCCCTCCACCTTTCCCTCACTCTCCATCCTCCTCTCTCATCTCTCCCCTGCCTCCTTTCCTCCTCCTCCCCCTCCTCCTCCTCCTTCCCCCTCCTTTCTCCTCCTCCTCTACTCCGCCCCACTTCTGACGGACCCAACACTCCCCTTTTTCTCTTCTCTTCACAAACCCTACTGTTTTCATTGTTCTTTATACATTGTGGGAAAGTTGGGAAGGCATGTTGCTTATTGTATCCCTTCTGCGTTGGTCCTCTCTTATGCATGCTTCTTGACGATGGCTCTGTTGCGTGTGCGTGTGTGTGTGTGTGTGTGTGTGTGTGTGTGTGTGTGTGTGTGTGTGTGTGAGTGTGTGTGTCAGCATCAACATGGCGATGATAGCTTACTCTCTTCTTTACTCTTTATACCTTCTAGCCGTGACGGTGAATGTATTCCTTTGTTGCTTCCCTTTTATTACTCTTTACCCAACCCTGCAAGTCCTCGGTCATATAAAACCCGACGTGATGCCAATGTGACTCCTACGTACCCCCATCCGGCGACCGCGGTCTTTTTGGGTGTCGGTGAGCAGGGACGAAAAAGAGAAGAAAATGTATGTCAGGCGAAATGAACTGGTGGTGTTGGCGGGTTTGCCTTGCGTCCGCGAGGGATGGATAGCTATAGTCTGCGGATTTAGCTCCGATGGTTTTGCTGTCTGATGTGGTCCATGTTGTGGTCTTGGTCTCTCCATCTTTTTTTATCTTTTTCCTTTTCCGTCTTTTTTTTTCTTTTCTTATACATCTTAGTCATTAATGTCCTTCTCTTTCTTTCTTTTTCTCTACCTCTTCATTGCATTAATCTCTTTCTATCACTTTCTTTCTTTCTTTTTCTCTCTTTCTCTTCATTGCATTTATCTCTTTCCATCACTTGGTTTCACTCTTCTCAGCTTTCGGTTTTCGTCAATGATTCTTCAATTACATACTGTATCACTTTCCTTTTCTTGTATTCTCTTTCATCTTTCATTATCTTCTCCTGTTCTCTTCCTCTATTTTTTCTTCTCACTTTATTTTTTTCTTCTTTGTTTGGAATCATGGGTTCTGAGATTAATTACTTTACTTGATGAGAGAGAGAGGAGAGAGAGAGAGAGAGGGAGAACGAGGGAGGTAAGAACGAGAGAGAATATAGGAAACAAACTATTTTTATCTTCAATTGATTTACGGTCCTCACCCACCACACACACACACCTACACACATACACACAACACACACCACACAACAACACCACAACACAACACACACAGCACAGTCCTAAGCCCCACGTGAGACCTCGATATGATATGAAGAAAAAAGTAACTTAATACGAATTCTCCTAAAATAATACATGAATACCGTGATGCATCTATTAAAAATAATACTATACATAAACCCGCGATGCATCTATTAAAAATAATACTATTAAATGAAATCGAGCGATGCATCTATAAAAATAATACTATGAATACCGTCGGCATCTATAAAAATAATACTATGAATACGGCGAGCAACTATACAAATAACTACTATGAATACCGGCGATGCATCATAAAATAAACTATGAATACCGGCGATGCATCCTTAAAACAATACTAGGGAATACCGGCGTTTCATCTATAAAAATAATACTATGAATACGGCGATTGCATCTAAAAATAATGCTATGAATACCGGCGATGCATCTATAAAAATAATACTATGAATACCGGCGATGCATCTATAAAAATAATACTATGAATACCGGCGATGCATCTATAAAAATAATACTATGAATACCGGCGATGCATCTATAAAAATAATACTATGAATACCGGCGATGCTTTTTAAAATACTATGAAAATAATACTATGAATACCGGCGATGCATCTATAAAAATAATACTATGAATACCGGCGATGCATCTATAAAAATAATACTATGAATACCGGCGATGCATCTATAAAAATAATACTATGAATACCGGCGATGCATCTATAAAAATAATACTATGAATACCGGCGATGCATCTATAAAAATAATACTATGAATACCGGCGATGCATCTATAAAAATAATACTATGAATACCGGCGATGCATCTATAAAAATAATACTATGAATACCGGCGATGCATCTATAAAAATAATACTATGAATACCGGCGATGCATCTATAAAAATAGAAAGAAGAAAAACAAAAATCCATGAATATCATTTCCGTAAATCAGAAACCTTAGGAGTGGAAAAAGAGGCGAGCAAGCTAGAGAGGGAGGAAGGGAGGAAGGGTTAGTGGTTGACCAAAGAAGGGGAAATGGAAGGGAGGAGAGAGTGAACACCTGAAAATAGGGGAAGAATGATGTCTGGGATAAAATGAAGGTAACGAGGAGAACATTTAGGATGATGGAAAGACAAGGAAAGGAAGAATGGTGAAGAGAGAGGAAGAAAAGATAATAGGAGGCGAGAAAACAAAAAGTTGGAAAGATGATGAAAAGGAAGAAATAATGCAGGAAAAAAACGGAGAGTAAAGACTAAAAAGAAAAGATAGGGAGGAAGAAGTAATGAGGACAAGGGGATAAGAAGGAAAATGTAAGGTAAAGAGAAATAAGTAATGCAAAAAGTGATATAGAAGAAGAAAAAAGAAAGTGAATTGATAGAAAAGTTGAAAAAACTAAGAAGAGGCTACCTCCTCCCGAATGGGAGAAGGCTGAGAGAAGGAAGGAACGCAAAAGGTGAATAAAAGGAAAGGCATTAAGAGAAGGAAGAAAGGAAGGAGAAAAGGTGGATAGATGGTAATGAGAGAATGAGGCGATAAGGGGTGAAGAGAAATGAGTATCAAGTCCCAAATTTAGGCAATGAATCAATCATCAATTATTGGCGGCATACGCCGGGGGGCGCGTCGCCTCGCCCACCCTACGACGCCACTCCCGGGGGTCACCACGTGCAAGTACCTATGCAGGCTTCCTTCCCATAACAAGCAACTTTCGACAGGAAACATCAACTTGCCCCAGCCATGAACCTTGTGGGCGCCCCCTTGGCTTCCTCCATGCTGGATTGACTTACAGATACAACCCGATGGGAAGGATCGGTTTCAGTGTAGCGTGCCACATGCCCTTATAGCCGAAGTTGGGGATGACGGGCTATGCAGGTAATAGGCTTCGATTCAGTCTCACGGTGCAATCGCTGATTTGACACGTAATCATCCCAGCGATACCCCATGATTCTGCGAAGACAACTTATTACCAAAGGCATCGATTCGTCTCTTCAAGTCGCTATTTAGTGTCCATGTCTCACATCCATAGAGTAAGACAGGGATCACACGCGACTTGAAGATCCGGATCTTGTCCTTCTGCACAGATACCGACAACGCCAAATACTCCTGCTGAGCGAGTCCATAACACCGTGGGCTATGCCAATCCGCCGTAAGACTTCTTGACGTGACCCGCCGTCATTATGGACTGCGTTACCAAGGTATGTAACATTTTCAAAGATCAATGTCCTCGCCGCACGCGTGAACATACTATACTGTTTCATCTAGTGAGTCTCCAAAAACCTGGACCTTGGTTTTGAGCCAGGAGACCTGTTGCTTCTCTTGCTCTCTTCTACCGTTATTTTCATGCTCACTGCTCTTCTGAACTTGCTAACTGCATGCCTCCCCCACTCCTGCGGCCTCGCTGCACAAGACTTTCTACTCATTCTCATCCCTATTTTGTCCATCTTCCTAATGCAAGAGTTAATCAGTATCTTTACCCTTTCATCCCTTTCACTGGTAAACTCTGGAACTGTCTTCCTGTTTCTATTTTTCCACTTTCCTATGACTTAAATCTTTTCAAAAGAAGAGTAACAAGACACCTCCCGAACTAAATTGGCCTACCCCTCTGTTTGTATTTTATTCTCTTACTGTCTTCTTTATAGGGACTGGCAACTAAGCGGGCTTTGTGTTACCCATTTTTGGTGTGCCCTTGGCCAGTTCCTTGTGATGTTAAAAAAAAAAAAAGCGTGCCCTCCGAGATATCCTGGCCTGAGTCTCGAGTTGATGGCGTCACAGGAGTAGGCGGATTTTCTGGTTTTCAGTGCATTGAAATGTTATACCTGATATTACCAAGCTACCAGATACTATTTAGGAAAACTGAGCCTACCATCGTATTCATGACACATTGATGCATATGATGAGCATAGAAATACTACAGTAAGACTACACCTATATAAAGATAATTGAAGGAAAGTAAAATAGTGTATAAACATTTTATCTCACATTTTTTGCTTCAACTCACTGTAACTCTTTTGCTCGCATTGAATGTTCAATCCTATAAACCACCTTACCCTTATACAGTTATCTTCACACACCTGTCCCTAGCTCACCTCTCTTAACCTGCTGCCTCCAACTACTACTCTCACTCACTCACTCACTCACTCACTCACTCATTCACTCACTCACTCACTCACTCACTCACTCACTCACTCACTCACTCACTCACTCACTCACTCACTCACTCACTCACTCACTCACTCACTCACTCACTCACTCACTCACTCACTCACTTACACACTCACTCACTCACTCACTCTTTCTATTTTTATATCGCTCATTGTCTCGCTCTCGCTCTCTCTCTCTATCTATCTCACTCTCATTTGCTTCATTCATTCGAGTTGACTATCAAAATTGGGTTCCAAGACGTCTGAGTCCCAGCGTGGCCACCGAGATGACATCTCGGTGGCCACGGTCCCAGTCGCTTGGTGTCCAACTGACCTGAGTCCGTTTTGACAATAGGCGCACTTGAACTGGGGATCTCTTGTTTGTCTTGAGGCTGAGATATCTTTGGGTCCATTTGACTTCATCATCAATCGCCTCAGTACCAAATGTTTTGTAACAAATCAATTTTCCTCTATTATACTTTTGCCATTTTGTCTCTTTTGTTTTTAGGCTTATATTATTATTACCTAAGGTCTACTTTGCTTTTAAATGTCTTTTTATATATAGATATATATTATATCTATTTTATATATACATTTTCTCGTTATTTTCCAGGTGTCTTGGGTTTCTATTTCATCGTCTTGTGTTTTTTGTCTAATTTTTACAGTCTAGTTAATCTTCTTTCTGCCACCCTGTCCAGCTTCTTAAAGTCGTATTTAATGTCACAGTATTTCTTCTCATATACACCGCCGTCTGTCCCTCCTTTTAAATATATGCCAAGCCATTGTAGTCTTCGTGTCGTCTTCTTGTCTTGCTTGGCCTCCACATTGTTCTTTGAAAAATGTTTAACCTCACGATGTCTTCCTGCAGGTTATTGTGCCCGTGTCTAGATCGTGTCTTGCTGCAATTCCCTAGACTGTGCATGGCGCTTTGTATCTTCCTAACCTTGTTCTCCCCCTGGGTTCTCTCACGCGTATGTATTCTTGTTCAGCCTTCTCACAAATCCTTCGTACGGAATTACACTGTTACTTCTTGTCTCTTGTCAAGGGTTTTTTTATCTTGTCTTGCATTCGTACCTTCTCTTTCTTCAATTGCTACGTTTTTCCCCTTGTAGATTCTTGTATATCCTTCTTTTGTTCTACGTTTCCTTCGTCTCCTAACCTTGTCTATCCTTCCCAGGCTTTTGTGTGACTCCATTGTTACTTTAGTTCGTCCTTCCTCATTTTCTACGTTCATGCCTTAGCCTTCCTACATCCCCGGCAGTGGAAGCCTTTGCATTCTTCTCCCCCTGCCTTCCTTCTACTTCTCTCTCTCAATCCTCTCGCTCTCTTCTCTCTCTCTCTCTCTCTCTCTCTCTCTCTCCTCTCTCTCTCTCTCTCTCTCTCTCTTCTCATTTTTCCTTTTATCTCACGGTCTTATAGTCTCAAACGCACTTTCGACCATCCGCGCCGCTACTCGTGAATCTTGGTTTAGTTTAGAGGGCGTGGTATTCAGCCTATTTTCTTCTCGTTTTTTTTTTTTTTTTTTTTTTTTTTATTTTGTTGTGGGTGGAGCGGCAAAAGTCCACCAGCGCCGAGTGTATCTTATAAGCGCCGCTCAGGCTTCCGTGGCGGCGCGCATCAACCTAACACTGTTTAGGACTAACCCTTGCCTGCAGGAACTTAGCACGCCGTTCATTGTACGTTTCCGTATTACTCGTTGTTTTTTGCTCTATATAAATTGAGTTATCCTTTTGTTTATATCCTTGCCTTACTTACGTTATGTTATTTTTGTTAATAAGATTCGTAACATTGCCACTGCAATAAGTGTAGATGGAGAGAGAGAGAGAAGAGAGACAGACAGATATATATATATATATATATATATCATATAATATATACTATATCCAGAGCAGGACACAGAGAGAGAGCACCCCCGAGAGAGAGAGGAGAGAGATAGAGAGTGGAGAGAGGGAGAGAGAGGAGAGAGAGAGCATGAGGAGAGAGGGCGACGACGATGAGAAGGAGGAGACGAGGAGAGAGAGATGAGAGATGAGGAGAGAGAGAGAGAGATACAACCACACAAATAGAAAAAACTCAACCGATAGGCCGACCAGTATCACAAAAACCTTCATATTGTCATTACTACATCAATCTAATCAAGCCAATACTCTCCTAACAGACACTCTGTCCATACAGACGTGAATACCAGGGTTATGTTAAACATGTTACCAAACATGTGATCTATCCACGCCTTAATTACGTATCCAATCCACGTCGTCATTTTTTGTGCGTCACTGGAGGAAGAGGGAGAAAAGGATTTGTCTTTCCTGTTAAATATCTAGCGTTCGTGTCCTGGTGGAAACGCCGACGTGACGTTTCGACAGGGGGATGATTGCAGCCTAGTTGATCTAGAGAAGGCGTTTGACTCAGTGCATCGTGAGTCACTCTGGGACTTCTGCGACTTCGAGGGATCCTGCCAAGGAATTGGTTGATAACTTGGTCTGTATCTGCGAACTGAGAGTGCTGTGAGTGGTGGGGCAGGTGTATCCCAGCTTTTCCGTGATACAGGACGTGAGGCAAGGGTGCGTCCTTGCCCCATCACTTTCAACGTTGTATGGGACTGGGTATTGGACTAGGTTGTAGATCAAAGGATGTGGAGCATCCGTCGGCAAACACCAAGATCAATGATCTTGTTTTTGCCGATGATGCAGTAATCTTTGCGAGTCGCTGGAGGTCCTGGTGATGCTCTCTGAGGGCGATGGCACTAGGAGGCAAAGCCTTGGGGACTTGAGGTCTCCTGGCTCAAGGACCAAGGTCCAGTGTGTTTGGAGACCTACTAGATGAAGCAGTACAGTCTGTCATGCGTGTGGTGAGGACATGAGATCTTGGAAAGTTTTACATACCTGGTAACGCAGTCCAATTAATGACGGCGGTCACGTCAAGGAAGCCCTTACGGCGGATTGTCCATAGCCCACGGTGTTATGGAACACTAATATGATTGAGAGGACGAATCAATGCCTTTGCCTAATTAAGTGTCTTCGCAGAATCATGGGGTTATCGCTGGGATGAATTACGTGTCAAATCAGCGATTGCCACGGTGAGACTGAATCGAGGCCTATTACCCTGCATAGTCCGTCAGCGCCAAACTTCGGCTATATGGGCATGTGGCACGCTACCCTGAAACCGATCCTTCCCTCGGGTTGGATCTGTAAGAGACAATCCGGCGATGCGTATAGGAGGCCAAGGCGGGCGCCCACAAGGCCGCTGCTGGGGCAAAGTTTGATGCTTTGGCGAGAGCTGCTTGGTAGGGAAAGGGAGCCCCTGCATGGAACTCGCGCGTGGGACCCCCGGGAGTGGCGTCCGGAAGGAGGGCGAGGCGACGCGTCCCCCCGGCGTATGCCCCCAATGATGATTGAGGAATATCGTCGTGTTATAAAAAGTGGAGGGGAAGGCGGAGATGTGTGACGTAGGTGTAATGAAGGAGGAAAAAGATGAGGGAAAAGGGTCAACTACTTTGAAATCTTCGTCATTTATTTCTGCTTCCTCAACATGTTTTATTTATTAATGAAGGAAAACAGTGTGAAAGAAAGGCTCTCATACACACACACACACACACACACACACACACACACACACACACACACACACACACACACACACACGTGTGTGGTGGTGAGGTTCCAGCATTGCCCCCAAAGATCGGAATAATGAGCTCCAAGCTCGCACCGGCGATGGGTGATGACAACGGTGATCGCCAGTCCGACTCGCGTGGACAAGACCATAAAAAAATAACGGGTAAATAAATAAAGAGGCACACACAAACACACACACCACCACACACACACACACACACACACACACACACACACACACACACACACACACAGAAACACACACACACACACACACGTAGGGGTACTCCGTACTGTAGTGGTTAGCACGATCGGTTGACAACCGAAAAATCCCGGGTTTGATCCCCGGGCTGAGCGCCAAAAGATGAGCGGTCTCCTTAAAACCCGAGCCCCTTGTCCACTCAGCAGTGAATGTGTTGAATCCCCGGTGTTAGCCGGGGGCCTTATTCCCGTTTTCTAGAACAGTATGTGGCGTTTACTCTTGAAAACGTCAGGTTAGGTTACGTTAGGTTACGGTCAGGTTAGGTTAGGTTTCCTGATTATTTATTGTTAACTTTGCGTAGGAATCACAATGAGGGTATTTTCGAGAAAATCCTATGGTGGAGCTACAGCCAAGCGTCTTCACTGGGAAACCACATCTCCCATAGAGTTGGGGAATGTCCAGCCGGAGGTTGTGACCCGCCTCCCGGGGTGATGGCTTTGGCCAACAATAAGCACTAAGGAACCATGTGTGGATTGGTATGGAAGACAGGACGGGACAGAAATGTTAGACATGGAGATGTCGGGGACCAGCTCAGGCCTTTGTAAGGAATAAAGATTATAGTTCAGGTTCCAGATAAGCAAAATCGGCTCTCTATTTCTCCCCGTTTTAGCGCGGCGGCCGGACGGCGCTGGATGGGGAACTACGGTTGGGTGGTAAACCTGCTGCTAGACAAGCGCCAGCGATGTGTTATATCTCATCACTCCACCTTCAGAAAATATATATATTTCTCCACTGAGCTCATTATATAAGCACACACATTACACAACGTTGGAAAATCTGGTTTCCATCATTGGATTAAGTAGTCATTGTACAACTATAGCACAGTTTTCAAAACTCGATAGGGTAAAACAATGAGTAGACTAATTACGATGAGTTTAAGTCAGAAAATACAATTTTATGATTTATACCACTTTTTACTGGTAATTGATATTTACAGCAACTATGAAATCAAGTGTAGAATAAAACATGTGTTCTCTTACATACATTTCTCCTGAATACGATGGGGCTTTCAATTTTTACATAAAAGGCGATATAGAAGAGAAAAGGAAGGATATGTTTGAATATGTTGCATCTCGACGACGGGTGCGCGGTAGGGAGGCAGGGAGGGAGGCGGGTGGTGTTTGGGAGGTTTCTCCCTCTCTCCCACGCACCCGATGTCGAGATGCAATATATTCAAACATATCCTTCCCTTTCTCTTCTATATCATGTTTTTTTTTCTTTTACATCACAAAGGATTGGCCAAGGACAACAGAAATAGAGGTAACAAAAAGCCCGCATTGTTACCAGTCCCTATAACGAAGACAGTAAGAGAATAAAGAAATTGGGTGGGCCAATTTAGTTCGGGAGGTGTCTTGTCACTCCTCTCTTGAAAACATTTAAGTCGTAGGAAGGTGGAAACAGAAAAACAGGAAGAGAGTTCCAAAGTTTACCAGTGAAAGGGATGAAAGAATAGAGATACTGATTAACTCTTGCATTAGGAAGATGGTCAGAATAGGGATGAGAATGAGTTGAAAATCTAAAGACGAATGAAACGGAGGTAAATAAGAGAAATTAGAGTATTTATAGGTCAAAGGGAAAGGAAAAAGAGGTTAAGGAAATGAAGAAACAGGGATTCTTGCCTTGTAGAGGAAAATGTGTAGAAATATAACAGAAAAAAACATGAAAAGGAAAAAAATATGATAACGAGGAAAAAACACAAAAAAAACAGACTGTATAAATTAGGAATATGAGCGGATATAACACAACAAAAGCAAAAGGAAAGGGAGATGATATATAAGGAAAAGGGAAGGAACGGGATTTTTGAGGGGAAGTGAGGAACTCTCAAATGTATGCAACACATGAAAAACCTATTAGTCAAAATTGTAATCACGTCCTTGTGGGACTAAGATTAATGAGGGAATGGTGAGTGACGGAGGCAGAGGAAGGGGGAGTGAGGGAAGAAGAGGGGAAGGAGGCGGGAGGATTAGTAAGATGAAGGATAAGTAGAAAGGAAGAGAAAAAATGGAAGAGAATGAGGAAGAAGTGGTAAAGACGAAACAAGGTGAAGAACATAAAATCATAAATGAATGAAAATAAAATGGAAAAAGAGAGGAATTAAAGGATGACTTATGAATCAGGCAAAGATTGGAAGGAAGATAACGAAGTATATAAAGAGAGAGAGAGAGAGAGAGAGAGAGAGAGAGAGAGAGATGAGAAGAGACGAGAGAGAGAGAGAGAGAGAGAGAGAGAGAGAGAGAGAGAGAGAGAGAGAGAGAGAGAGAGAGAGAGAGAGAGAGAGAGAAGAGAAAAAAAATAGTAAAGCAGGAGGTGAGTTTAGGATGTATAAATTGGAACAGGTTACTAGGAGTTGGGGAGTATATGTTTTTACTCTCTCTCTCTCTCTCTCTCTCTCGTCTCTCTCTCTCTCTCTCTCTCTCTCTCTCTCTCTCTCTCTCTCTCTCTCTCTCTCTCTCTCTCTCTCTCTCTCCCCAGGTAATGAGTTAAGTCAATGCCTACAATGCCCCGTAAACCCCGAAGTGCCGGGATAAAGAGTCATGTGAACGCCCTGCCATCGGTGCCTCGAGGACACGGTATCAATATAAAAGCAAGGACGGCAAAACCTACTTGAGACTTGCTTGATACTCCCCCTTTTCCCTTAGTTGTGTGTTGTGTGTGTGTGCGCGCGTGTGTGCATGCGTGTGTGTGCGAGGGGGGAGTTGGAGAGAGAGAGGAGAGAGAGAGAGAGAGAGAGAGAGCGAGAGAGAGAGAGAGAGAGAGAGAGAGAGAGAGAGAGAGAGAGAGAGAAAGAGAGAGAGAGAGAGAGGAGAGGTAAGACACATACTGATAGACAGATAACAGGCAATATAACATTACACAAATTGATTGACGACAAAAGACGGAAAGATAGAATGTGTTGAGGTTTCTCTCTCTCTCTCTCTCTCTCTCTCTCTCTCTCTTCTCTCTCTCTCTCTCTCTCTCTCTCTCTCTCTCTCTGCTCTCTCTCTCTCTCTCTCTCTTTTTTTTATTATTTAAACAACTGACATCATGGTTGACTGGGGCTACAAATAGCAAAGAGGTTGGTGAAGGCAATGATGCAGAAGCTAAAGATGTCCCCTGTCCCGGTGACAATCTATCCGAAAGCTACCTTATAGTCAAATATAAATAGTATATAGTGTATATAATGTTACGGCTGACGGTCACTGTCCGTAACAGGCACTTGTCAGGCGCAACTATTGACACTACACTGTATGCCCTGAGGTTCAATGTGTGTCACTATGTGTGTGTCACTGTGTGTCACTATTGACACGACACTTTGGTCGCGCCTTACGGCACTAAGGCGGATGGAAAGGGCACCCTCTGTGGGCCGCCACCTTCACGCTGCTGGGTGTTACATGGCCACGAAATCCAACCTCAACCCGTGAAGTAATTCCACAGTGTCCGCCGTGGCCCAAGTAAAATGGCTCGCTGTCCCATCACGGTGTGGGCATCAGGCCTCGAGGAGGAGATCACCTGACACTCCCGTCGCTGTCGTATCGCGCTCTGACCTCCCCGCGAATCCGAAGTCCTGCAAGGTGGGAAGTGTTGCACCTGGGCCCTTGTTGCAACACTGTGAGGGCACCGCCTCTCTCCGGTTCCCAGGCTGTCAAGCGGGAGCGGGGATCATCCCGCCACTGCTCATGCAGTAGTCATGAGTCGTTGTTGTTGTTTGATTGCTGTGTGTTGGAGCTGCCGCTGATGTTGTTGTCGTCGCTGCTGCTGCTGCACTTTTGCCGCGGCGACGTTCCATGTGATATGGTCGTCGGTTGGGTGTATGAGGCGCTCGCACGCCTCTTGCACTTTGTCCATCAGTGACATGTGGCACTGGACACTACTCCACCCAGGTGAGAGGACTGTACTCCATGACGGGCTCACTTGGGCATTATACGCCGCATGAGGCCGTCCGCGTCGACAGGTTGCCCTTACTTCGGCACAGGAGTCCCCCTCATGGAGGCTCGACGCGCCACTGCTCACAGGTGGCGGTCAAAGCGGAGCCTGGAGTCAACCTCCACCCCCAGGATGTTTGATGGAGTTTCTTGTGGCAAGGGTACGTTCCCAAACTTCAGACTCCCGTAGAGTAGCCTGGGTTCCCCCTCCCTCGAACGTGATATAACCAGGGCCTGGGTATTCTCGTCAGCACATTTGACTTGCCAACCGTCTTCCCCAGGCCGTGATGTCCCACCAAGTGACGGTTGGGTCATCTATCACGTTCGCAGTCTCCTCTCTGGTATAGGTGTGGGACCGATGCAGTCGTCCATAGGCAGGACGCCACAGGGAGCTTTGGGAGGAGGTCCTTGAAGTAAATGTTTTCCACAGGATGGGGCCCAGGCCCTAATCCCTGTGGAACGAAGCCTCCACCGGGTATGTTTTGACGTGCTCCCTTCACCACCACCCTCAGACTCCGGCTGTGCAGGTAGCTCGAGAAACACGCCAGCAGGTGTCCCCGTGTGCCGAGGCTGTTCGAGCTTTGCCAGGAGGCCCTTGTGCCAAACGCAGTCAAAGGCCCCGGCATATCCAGGGCAATCACCAGCGATGGGAGGCCAGATCCAGGGAGTACCTGCCATGATTTTGGATGGCAAAGAGCAGGTTCCGGAGGCTGAGCGTCCCCCCTTCCTAACCCGTACTGTCTAAGGGACATCAGGTGGTGCTCCTCTAGGTGGGGGTCACTGCTCTCGCATTATCCTTTTCTAAGAATCTTGCTGACCACTGACAAGGAAGCGAGGATTGGACGATAGTTGGTCTGGGTCAGTCCTCTCCTTTTTCTTGTGTAGGCCGTACCGAGCCATCCTTCCACCGGCAACGTTTTGGAGGCACTGCTGAAAAGATTGTGCGTGAGGGGCTTTCAGCTCATCTGCACAGTGCTTGAAGCAGGAAGGGACTCACACCATCAGGCCCGGCGCCTTTTTTGGTATGACGGTACCGCAGGAGGCGGGCCACGGTGTCCCCGTGACCACCAGGCTGTCCAGGCCCGGGTGGACACTACCGGGGTGAGGCGAGGTGGCTGCCTCTCAAGGGTCCTGTGTCGTCCCATCTCCTGCTGAAGTGCGTCGCCAGAGGTCTGCCTTCTCCTGGTTTTTTTACCACCAGTCTCCGCTGGTGTGATGAGGGGCGGGATTACCTCTCCTGGGTGACGTGCCTTGTCTCTCCTTCACCAAGGACCCCATTGCTTGAGGTCACCTTGTTGGAGGCTAGTTTCAATCCTGACGTCCATTTTCTCACCTGTTTTTCTGGCCCAATGACGATGTCCTGGTCATGGCCCTTACAGGTGGCGCGGTGCAGGGTCCTTGTTCCTCTTTGTGTTGTGGCGGCCTCGCTTTTGGGCACCCAGGCCTTTTATTTATCTTCGTGGCAGGCGCACACCTGAAACCGAAACACGGCTGGTCTCGCCGACTCAGCCTCGTACCTCTATGTGGAACATGTTGGTAGCCGCGCGGCAAGGAGAAATGGCGGTGAAGGTGGCCACATTGTGGATCTACGTCCACCTGCAGAGCGCAGCGGCCAGTCAGTGTCAGACAGGACGCGCTTGATGGCCAGCCCCAGTCAGCTCTACCCACGCCAAATGAAACCCGCTTGGCATGTTCCTGACGCTGGCGGGGTCTAGGCCAATGTTGGGAAGCACTGCATTTATGTCAGAGCTGCCAACTCTGTTTCACTGGCTGCACTGCACTGGAGTCGCAGGAAGATCAGTGAGCATAGGGTCCAGAGAGCACCTCGTCCGTGTGTGTGTAAGGTGACGTAATTGGTGAGCCCATGGACCCACTGTCAACCCTGTGAAAGCCTTTTCACCAAGTGCTGATTCAGGATCGCCACGATACGCTGTGCTGGCAGTCGCAGGTGGCCAGATGTGTCCAGCTGTCGTGAGGACGGCTAAGGCGCAGCGCCGTGCCATGTGTGCGTAAAGGGGCGCATAACAAGACGCACTTTGTCTGTGAGAAGAAGGCGGAAGAACATCGCTTCTATCTCCTCGGGGACAGGGACAGGCAGTAACTGAAGCTGCAGTCCCTCGCGGTGACACACTGCTACACCGCCGCCTTGTCTGGTGCCTCGATCACGATCCAGTGACAATAGCCCGGGATTCTGTCACATGATGTGACACATTCTCTCTCTCTCTCTCTCTCTCTCTCTCTCTCTCTCTCTCTCTCTCTCTCATCCGTCCTCTCTCTCTCTCTCTCTCCTCTCATCTCTCCTCTCTCTCTCTCTTAAATACAGTACTCGAATATAAAACATGGTTGCCGCAGCAAGATACGAAAAATTACCACTCATTCGAAATATATAAGCAAAAGTTGAAAGCTCCGAACAAAAATTAAACATTCAGGAACAAAAGTGAGAGGACTAGAAAATAAAAAAAAGGATTAAAAATTTGGAAATGTATCTGTTTATCTTTCAACATTTGAAAGAAACTTGATCATATATATATATATCTATCTATAATAATATAAGCGAAAGTGTGTCTGTCTGTCTGTGTAGGTTGTGTGTTTGTGGTGTGGGTATAGGTTCCGCCCCCCGTGGCGCAATCACCTCATATGGCACATTTTTGGAACCGGGTTGACCAGGGGAAGGTCCATAAGCCCATTATGAGATGATTCGATCACTTTTGGAGAGTTTTCTTTTCTTTTTAGCAATCCTATTAGCGATAATTGTGACAAAAAAAGTTGGGGTTGCGAGAATTGAAGGAAACCTTGATGTAGGGTGATGGGTAATGGTGAGTGAATTGGGTGGGGTGATGGTAATGGGTGTGGGGTGATGGGTGGTGAATGGGTGTGGGTGATGGTTTGGGGTAATGGGTGATGGGTGAGGGAATAGGGTGGGGGTGTGATTGGGTAATGGTAAATTAAGCGAAAGTGTGTCTGTCCTGTCCTGTTCCTGTCTGTGTATTGTGTGTGTGTGTGTGTGTGTGTGTGTGTTTTCTGGTATAGGTTCCGCCCCCCGTGGCGCAATCACCTCATAATGGCACCGTTTTTGGAACGCGGTTGACCAGGGAAGTTTTTAAGCCCAAGTTATGATATTATCCGATCACTTTTTTTTTTTTTTTTTAGCAGCTATTAGCGATAATGTTGAAAAAAAGTGGGAAAGAAAAAAGGGGAGAGTTGCGAGAATTGATGAAACCTTGATGTAGGGTGATGGTAATAGGTGAGTGAATGGGTGTGGTGATGGGTATGGGTGTGGGGTTTAGGGTTGAGTCCATGGCTGGTGGGTTGATGGGTGCTGGTGAGGGAATAGGGTGGGGGGTGATTGGGTATGGGTGAGTGATGGTGTGTGGTGATGGGTAATGGTTGATGAATGGGTGGTGGCATACATACATTTCTCATCCTGATTTCCAGGAAAGTTAGAAGGGGCTATCCTGGAGAGTCCGTGTTGGTGGTGGGCCGAAGGCCCCCACAAACAAGGTGGTGGGTCCAAAGGCCCACCACAATAGCCCTCCGCAGGACTAGCCAAAAAGTCCGCCCGAGGGCGGCTTGCGGCTAGTATATATATATAGGTAAGGTAAAGATGGGAGCATACGCTAAGCTGCGCGTGGCAATGCGGTTGCTCATCTCCGTGGCCATAGCCCCTTAGAGGCTTGTGGTGGGTGAGGACGCCGGTGTTACCCCAGGACACAGGGCTAGTGTGACTCCCGGGTTACCACAGTTACCTCCCCAGTTACCCCAGTTAACCCATTTATGCAAATCCAACCCCGAAAGGAGTAAAGAACAGTCTGGGAGGCTGGTCACCGACTTGGCCCTGCCCCGATCGGGGGGGGGGGGGGGGGAACCAGGGCCCGCA
>JACEEZ010025652.1:97376-112376 GCA_016584305.1 Chionoecetes opilio | reverse complement strand
ATTTTTCTCTTTCTTTATCACTATCTCTTTCCCTCTCTCTTTCTCTCGCTTTCTCTATATATCTCTGTCTCTTTTTCTTGTTTTTTCCAGAATAATTTGTTCTCAATATTTTTATATTCGACTTGTTTTCATGACTACGAGCAGACGAGAGAAGGAGGGAGATAAGTGGGGAAAGTTGAGAGAGGCTTTCGTGCTGCCGTGGTTCGTAATGGATCTGGATGAGGATGATGATGATGATGATAATGATGACAGTGGTGGTGGTGAGGGAGGCTAAAATGAAGCAACTTTTAAAACGAGTAAAGAATGTTACCAAAACAATATCAGGTGGGCGCTCTCTCTCTCTCTCTCTCTCTCTCTCTCTCTCTCTCTCTCTCTCTCTCTCTCTCTCTCTCTCTCTCTCCCTCCTTTCCCCTTATTCCATCGTGTCCGCGGTGGTAGTAAATTATTCCTTTGTTGTCCTTTTGTGTCCATGATTAACTCTTATACTCTCGTCTCCTCCACGACAAGCCAGTGGCGACAGGTGGAAAAAAGCGGCGATTCTTTCCTTTCACCGACACAATTGGTGCCAAAGGAACCCGGCTTAATTAGATACGAAATTACAGCGTCTGACTAACGTGGTAGAATGAACGAAAAACAAAAAATAGACGCGAGAGTTTAAAGATATATGTTTATTGCATTGAATTACGTGTTCACTCTGATGTTCTGTGTTACTAAATTAGATTTCGATGTTTTATAAAAGTTAGTTTTTATTATTTTATGTTCATTTTTATTATAACACACACACACACACACACACACACACACACACACACACACACACACACACACACACACACACCCACTCACACACCCACCCACCCACCCACCCACCCACGCACGCACATGCTTCATGGGATTCTATCTTTTTTCTTGATGTGTGACTTTTATTAGTTTCTCTATTATACATAGCTATCAATATATGTATTTATGTTTCTATATCCCTATCTTCCATCTCTCCCTTCCTTTCCTCCTATTTCCGTGTTCCCAGCTAACTCCATTCCCTCACATCCAACAATTTCCATTTCCATGCATTACTTCCCTTCTTGATCCTCGGTTCCATTACCTTCCTGTCCTTTCCCTCCTCCTTTGCGCCACTTATCTGACCTTCCCTGTCCTATTTTACATGTCCTCACGTTCCCTTCTATCTCCCTTTTTCCCTTTTTCTATCCACCGGTCACTCCCTACCAAGATAATATGTCATGTTCAAACGGCTGTACTGACGGGTGCCTGGTGGCATGGTGGAGGTACGGAGGTGGTACATGAGGAAGGGTAAAGAGGGTAAGGGGATGATGGTATGTAGCGTGGTGGTGGTGGTGCAAGAGTCGTCACAGCCCTATGGTAGGACAATGATTTGATCTCATGTCACGGTCTCCAACAAGGCTTACCTTTGGCGCTGAGAGATCAAGGGGTCATGTGTGTGTGTGTGTGTGTGTGTGTGTGTGTGTGTGTGTGTGTCGTGCTGGTGTGTGTGTGTGGTGTGTGTGTGTGTGTGTGTGCGTGTGTGTGTGTGTGTGTGATCAAAAAAATTATCATTGAAGGAACTCATTAAAAAGATAATAAATATAACAGGTCGTCCGCGTTACCGCCTGCTTTATGGAAATGTTGTGCCTTTACCGCTTCTTGCATCTAAAGATTACTCATTTCTTCCTCGCATTTCTTCCCTGTATTTTCCTTCATCTTTTTCATGTGTAGTTATTACCATGGTTGTTGAGCTTATTTCTATTATAGTATTTGAGCTTATTTAAAGATGTGCTATACATGTTTATCACTGCAAAAAGCCTTCGTGCGTTTTCGTCCATGTTTTGTGGCTGTAATGTGAGATGACAAAGTTTTGTTTTGAGAAATATGTTCTTTTCGTTAATATTATTTTAGTTTTTGAGGGGAACGGGCTTTTTATGTTGTTTTAGCAATGTAGTTTATGTGGGTTTGCTGAACTCAAATCGTGTTTTAAGAGAAATAGACGCTGTTAATATAATATTTTTTGGAAGCGCGTGGTTACATGTAAGGTAAATATTTATTACTAGCCGCAAAGCCGCCCTCCGTGCGGACTTTTTGGCTAGCTCCTGCGGAGGGCTATTGGATGGGCCTTCGGCCCACCAAACACAGACTCTCCAGATAGCCCCTTCTAACTTTCCTGAAATCATGGATGTAGAAATGTATGTATTAACGCCAACCCATTCACATCACCCCCAACCCATTCACTCACCCATTACCCATCACCCCCCACCCATTCACTCACCCATCACCCCCCACCCATTCACTCACCCATTACGCATCACCACACACCCATTCACTCACCCATTACCCATCACCCCCCCATCTATTCCCTCACCCATCACCCATCACCCCCCACCCATTCACTCACCTATCACCTCACACCCATTACCCATCACCCCACCCATTCACTCACCCATTACCCATCACCCTACATCAAGGTTTCCTCAATTCTCGCAACCCACTTTTTTTTTCAGTTATCGCTAATAGGCTGCAAAAAAAAGAAAAAAAAAAAGTGATCGGATCATCTCATAAGTGGGCTTAAAACCTTCCCCTGTCAACATGGTTCCAAAAATGTGGTATATGATGGGATTCCGCCACGGGGGGCGGAACCTATAACACACACACACACACACACACACACACACACACACACACACACACACACACACACACACACACACACACACACACACACACACACACACACACACACACACATATACACACACACTTTCGCTTATATAATTATTATAGACTATACGTATTACTTCTTGAAGGTTTGATACTTATGTACGTAATATTTCTTGAGATTTTTATGTATGGTGCAAAGTACAAATTATTTGACATGGTAGAAGGGATGTTTATGTATCATGTTCTTGTGACGAAGACAAAAACTTAAAGTAATCGTCCAGACCCAATTTTTTTTTGCCGAATTATGTTGAATGTACATTCAAAACACCTAATCCACCAAAAATAATTTATTTCCAGGCCATATTTCCGTAAAAACACGACTTTTGTAAAAAGCGCGCGAAAAAAAAAATCTTCCCTCCAACAGGGCTACGACTGTTATTGATGACGTCAGAACAGGGACGCCCGCAGACACTCCGTCTGACACCTGTCGGCAAATGTTATGGTGAGCGATTGTACTTCGGTGTCAGACAGTGAATCTGTCGCTGTGACAGATCTAGAGTACGATGCTCAATCTGACACCGAAAGAAATGACGCTGGTCGCGTATACTATGAGGAAAACGAACCTCAGATTGTCATGGGATCCAATATGTTGAGCCCGAGTACGAGGTGGATGAACAGGTGTTAGCAGAGCCTGAGGTTCAGCAGGAGGATCTGGCACTTCTCCAAAACAGGGATTGGTAAATAAGGTTAAACATTTTGTGTGTGGGAATCACAATGAAGGTACTTTCGAGAAAATCCTATGGTTAGTTTTGAGCTACAGTCAAACGTCATTACTCGGAAACCACATACTAGCATTAACTACAGCATAGAGTTGGAAATATGCGGGCGGGAAGGCAGAAAGTGTGACAGCCACACCACCACAGGGTCTCTCACCACAGGGCACGCCCACTCCACAAATGGTTTACTTGGTTTACTTGGTCTGTTAAGAGGCAAAGCCTCACAGTCGTGGTGGTCCACCGCTACCCTCACTACACACCGTTTCTCAACACAACTGCTCGCCCCAACACACTATAGGCGTGTATCACCCTACACACGCCACTCCTTTCCGTGTGCAAACTTTTCTCGAAAGGCACAGCTGTCTTGCTGCACCCATAAAGGATGCATGCATGTGGCATATAGCAAAAAAAATCTATCAGAAACACCCAAATATCTTCAAGTACTATATTTATCTCTGTGTTTACGTGCCTCTCTGATCAAGCGCGGGAAGATGAGCCTCCCTGATGCTACGTCACCGAGCCTGAGCCTGAGCGTCTGCAAACCTTGAGAGCATTTTGAAAACTCGGGGAATTTGCAGATTTTGATTGCGGATTATTTAAAAACGGCTGACTGGATACAAAAAGTGACGACGTATTGTTGATATACTCGTTAATGGCTATGATTTGAGTGCATTACATCAGGAATGATGAAATGGTTTGGACGATTACTTTAACTGAAATCCAATCTCCATCAAGCATTTTTTTTCTTTGGAAGCAGGGAAACTGAAATTCACTTCAAGTGTCATCATTTGCATAAGAAAAAACTCATGAGAAATTCGAGCTTACCTGGATACACACTTTTATACAAAATGTCTTTATACATCGAATGCAAGGCGATATTTAGCAAAAAACAGAAAGACAAGAAATAGCAAAGGGAAATAGTTTTGTAATCACACATTCTTCCTTTTCCTATCTTGTCTTATGACAGAATCAACCTATCGTGGACTATAATCCTTGATCTTCACATTTACCTTCTTTAAACCGCCAGTATAAGACGCAGAAAATCTAAACATTCGTGATATTCCCAATGTTCAACTTGTATTTATTAACCTATTCGCATAATTCCCAATTCACATTCGCGTTGGTATAGCTTTACCATTCTTCCTCGCATGACAGACCCGCGTGAAGATAAGTCTGTTTAGGGGCCGCGTGACACCTTCTCGTTCCCGTGTTATAAATGTTCCTTGCATTCTGAAGGAGGACGCCGCTGCATAGTGATGAAACAAGGGGAATATTGCCTTTGTGTTACAGACGCTGTGCATTATATAGAGACAGGAGCGGCAGACAGACAAGGAAGAAAGCGAAGACGAGAAATAAGAGAAAAAAAGGAAAAAAAGAGATATAGAAGAAAATTACCAACAAGGAGGAAGAACGGGAAAAAGTAAGTAGAAGAGAATTGCGAAGAGGGATTGAAAATGGATATGAAAAGAAATTTGTTTAGGCAAACAACAATAATGACGAAGAACTGTGATAAATTAGTTTAAAAAGGAAGTAGAAAAGAAGAGGGATGAGGAATAAAACAGAAAAAGAAGGATAAAACAATATTCATAGAAAGGAATAGAGGAAATGAGACTAATACTCGACAAAACCTTCCAGATAACTATCCCCTCTTCTTCAATGACACTCAACTGTCTCCTTCTTCTACAATGAACATTCTAGGACTATCCTTTACTAAAAATCTGAACTGGAAATCTCACATCTCATCTCATGCTAAAACAGCTTCTAGGAAGTTAGGTGTGCTGTGGCGTCTGCGTCCTTTTTTTCTCCCTCCCAGTTGCTTGCTCTCTATAGGGGCCTTATCCGCCCATGTATGGAGTATGTCTCACATGTTTGGGGAGGATCCACTCATACAGCTCTCCTAAACAGGGTTGAATCCAAAGCTTTTCGTCTCATCAACTCCCCTCCTCTGACTGACTGTCTTCAATCTTTAAATCACCGCCGCAATGTTGCTTCTCTTGCTCTCTTCTACCGTTATTTTCATGCTCACTGCTCTTCTGAACTTGCTAACTGCATGCCTCTCCCCCTCCCGCGGCATCGCTGCACAAGACTTTCTACTCATTCTCATCCCTATTCTGTCCATCTTCCTAATGCAAGAGTTAATCAGTATCTTTACTCTTTCATCCCTCTCACTGGTAAACTCTGGAACTCTCTTCCTGTTTCTATTTTTCCACTTTCCTATGACTTACATATTTTCAAAAGAAGAGTAACAAGACACCTCCCGAACTAAATTGGCTCACCCCTCTTTTTTATATTATTCTCTTACTGTCTTCTTTATAGGGACTGGCAACTAAGCGGGCTTTGTGTTACCCATTTTTGTTGTGCCCGTGGCCAGTTAGTTCCTTGTGATGTTAAAAAAAAAAGAAAAAAAAAAAAAAAAATATGTGAGAGAGAGAGAGAGAGAGAGAGAGAGAGAGAGAGAGAGAGAGAAAAAAAAAATACACAGAAAGACCTAAAAAAAGACAAATGCAAAGAACAAAAATTGAAAATTATCTTGAAGAGGAGACTGAAAAACAAGAACAAATATAATTGTGATGAAAGAATGACACACACACACACACACACACGCACACGCACACACGCACACGCACACGCACACGCGCACGCACACGCACACGCACACGCACACACACACACATGGATTTATCTCTCCCTCTTTCTCTCAACCCCTCCTCCCGGTGCCATTAGTGCGAGGAGTTGGTGGGTGAGGGTCGCCGCGGTGCTGGCCGGCTGTTGGGTGTTGTCGAGACCATTTATCAGAGTGGTTGAGGGACACACTGTCATAGGAAACCCCCTTGTGTTGTTTGCTGGTCCTCACTTCCGCCTTTTATCGTTGCCTCAAACCCTGCTGGCCCCATGCAACACTTGTCCATTTTTCTTTTTTTTCGGTTATGTGGCTCAATCTCTNCTCTTCTCTCTCTCTCTTCTTCTCTCTCTCCTCTCTCTCTCTCTCTCTCTCTCTCTCTCTCTCTCCTCTCTCTCTCTCCTCTCTCTTCTTCTCTCTCTCTCCCTTCTCTTCTCTTTCTCTCTCCTCTTCTCTTCCTCTCGTCTGTTCAGTTTCACACATTCTTGTCTTTTTTTTTTACTTATCGTGTCTTTCTGACTTTGCCTTAGGATACAAACACAAAATATTTCCTCCCCATCTTATTCTCGTTTGTCATCACGCCGAGAGACGAAGTTATTTGCAAATTGTGTTTCTATGATGGAAATACCTTTGGATTTGGGCTCAAAATCTCTGGATCCAATTCTCTTTTCCTTCCCTTGGTTTACGTGTTCCTGAAGGGTGAAATAAAGGATCTCTACCATTGAACCAAACCAGCCGCGACGCTCCCACGGGCCTGCTGCGACCTACATGCTAGCCACAGCTCCTCCTCCTCCTCCTCCTCCTCCTCCTCCTCCTCCTCCTCCTCCTATATTATATATTTGTCTTCATTCTTCTCCTTCAGTCCCCCATTCTTCCCCTCTTTCCCAATATCTACCACTATCTCCTCCTCCTCCTCCTCCTCCTCCTCCTCCTCCTCCTCCTCCTCCTCCTCCTCCTCCTCCTCCTCCTCCTCCTCCTCCTCCTCCTCCTCCTCCTCCTCCTCCTCCTCCTCCTCCTCCTCGTATAATGCATCCGATCTTCCCTATTCATATATCCTCATCTTTCTTCTGAATACATATCGGTTCTTCTTATTCTTTCTTTCTTTTCTCTCTCTCTCTCTCTCTCTCTCTCTCTCTCTCTCTCTCTCTCTCTCTCTCTCTCTCTCTCTCCTCTCTCTCTCTCTCTCTCTCTCTCTCTCTCTCTCTCCACACCACACACTACTCATCAAGGCTTTGTTCATTCATTACATTTATTATTATTTTCTCGGCCACTGCAATACATTTTTATTACATCTCCTTCAGTTCCTGTTTCGTAATCGAGTGATGAGTGCCACTAAATGCTGTATGAAGTTCCATCTATATTTCAGCTTCCTTAAATATTTCCTACGTTTAAACATCCTTCTCTATCAATAACAAAACAATACAAACAATGGTATATACGTACACAAACGTACATGCAAATCACGGTCATGTCCTTTATTTGATTTCATTCCATGTCCCTTCGATCTTTTCTTATCTGTATCCATGAATATTATCTGGTACGTGTCACCCTATGCTTTCATTATCCACTTGGCGTTATCTGCTGCCATGTGTCCCCTTCACTCTACGCTATCTTATGGACCATTCCTCTCTCACATAGTATCCCCCCACCCCATGTATAACCCCTTCCCCCTCACTAACAACCCTCCTTCATCACGGGTTGTAGCATCATAATCTTTTCCTCCCCAGTACTATAAATCCACCACCTCCTCCCAAGCGACCGTCTCCCCCTTGCCCCCGTCCTCCTCTTCCCTCTCCTCCTCCTCCTCTTCCCTCTCTTCCTCCTCCTCTTCCCTCTCTCTCCCACTCTGTCTCCTTTGTTGTTGTAAATAAACCACATTTGTCGTGCTACTTCGTGTTCATAGTCTGTCGCTGTTGCCTTCCCCTCCTATCTCTCTCTCTCTCTCTCTCTCTCTCTCTCTCTCTCTCTCTCTCTCTCTCTCTCTCTCTTCTCTCTCTCTCTCTCTCTCTCTCTCTCTCTCTCCTCTCTCTCTCTCTCTCTCTCTCTCTCTCTCTCTTTCTCCTCTCTCTCTCTCTCTCTCTCCTCTCTCTCTCTCTCTCTCTGCCTCGGAAAAAAATGTATGAATTATGAAAAAAATACATTAATTTCTCTTGCCTTGGTGATGGGGTGCAAATCCTCTTGAGTGGCTCCTTTTCCTCCTTTTCCTCCTCCTCTGATTGTCTTGAGACGCAAAAACACAGTATTAATGGTTATGAATAGATCACCTTCCACCCTCGCCCTCAAGCCCTCGAGAACCCGCTAGTTTAAGAGTAGTTCTATGCAACGCCGTCAGTAGTGTCCCTCAGGCGAGGTCTCGAGTACCCAAGGAGCGAGGGGTCGGTATTGTTCCTCTTCCTTCCTTCCCTGCTTCTGAATATGCTTCCAACGTCCCCTCAAGACAGGTTAGACTAATGCACTGCCGAGGGTGGCTGGGCAAGGGCTAGACTAGTATGTAAACAGTAATCTGGTCTTTGGATGCGAAGATGTAATTAGGTAGAGGGTGCTAATGGTAAAGTAGGAATGGGAGGAATGGAAAGAAGGAGGAGGAGGGAGAATGGATTTTAGTGGAGTATTATATGACAGAATGATAACTAGAGACAGAGGGAGTTGGGAGAGTGAGGAGAGGTGATGTTAATTGGTCGTGTTTTGCAAGGAGAGGAGGAGAGGGATGGAAGGACAGCTGCAGGAGTGAGTGAGGAAATGAAGACGAAGATGAAGGTCGGAAGGAAGGAAACTCAAGGAAGAGGATGAAGAATATGTTCAAGATTTATGATTTTCCTCTTGCAACCTTTTTTCTTATTTGCATCAGTGATAAAAACGGGAAAATATTGCTTTTGTTATTTATTTACCAACTGGTCTGTGGAAACGTGAGGAAATTTTTGGGTTTTTGTGTAGAAGTATATTTAGAATGATGTGAGATTTATATATTATGTGATCGAGAGGTGATATTTCTCTCTCTCTTTTTTTTCTCTTTCTTTGTTTCTCTCTCTCTTTCTCTCTCTGTCTGTCTGTCTGTCTCTCTCTCTGTCTGTCTGTCTGTCTGTCTGTCTGTCTGTCTGTCTGTCTGTCTTGTCTCTCTCTCTCTCTCTCTCTCTCTCTCTCTCTCTCTCTCTCTCTCCTCTCTCTCTCTCTCTCCTCTCTCTCTCTCTCTCTCTCTCTCTCTCTCTCTCTCTCTCTCTCTCTCTCTCTCTCTCTCTCTCTCTCTCTCTCTCTCTCTCTCTCTCTCTCTCTCGTTGTTTCAGTACTCGATGGCTCGCTCTCCCCTCCTGCCCATCACTCTTGCTGGCTTGACTTCCTCACAAAGCAATAAATCTCCCAAAGAATTAATAGTTCGCTTGCACTTTTACCTGTTTCCTTCCCTTTCCTTCTCTTTGATGTTACTTACCACGACGAAATGAAAAAAAGACTAAATCCTTTACCCAATTCCTTTCCAATCGTCACTTCGTTAACTTGATATGAGAAAAAATATATAACCTCTTTCACTCGATTCTTTTGAGCAATCATTTTCTCTCAGATTCGAAGGAAGAGTTGTAGTTGGGTTTTCATCGTCTCCTTTTTCCCCCTTTCACCTTCCTTGAAAAATAGGGGTTAGTAAGGGGCCTTTAGGGTAGTCCCGCAAGGCGACGTATTGGTCATGTTCTGTTTTGAAGTTCGTGGCCTCTGAAAAACTATCCCACCAAGATTCTTTTTCTCACCTTTTTGGATTTCTGCATCGCTCCTGACTCACGATTTTCCCTTCAGTTTTAGCTTTTACCTTTTGACTTATTCGTCTCACTCGTGCGTCTATATCTTCGTTGATTGTTCATAAATCTTTTATATTCCCTAGTCTTTCTTTTCTTAAAAACTGTTCATGGTGACCTTGCTGAAATGTATGCCTAAGCTTTGGTAGGTTTGTGATTGTTCTTTGTCTCAGATATTTACGTCTTTTAACTCAAGTTTGAAACTGTCTAACTGCACTTATCATATATCTAATCAGTAATCATATAAAAATCCAGCCTGCGCCATCCCACGGTCGGAGGGCCAGCCATCACGTCCCTCCATACTGATATAATAAATAGCCTATTGACACTATAGGCTTCAACGTAAAAAAAAAAATATAATAATAAAAAAAACTTGAATACGACAAATTATAAGCTTTATCTGTTTTCATCATCATCATTTCGATATTTTTGTCCTAACCATTTTTTCTCCTATCTTCGGAATCAGTCTTTTTAACCTTTTCTTTTCTTCTTTTTATCTTTCATATTTTTCTTTTTCCATTCGTTTGTGCCTTGATTCATATATTTATTCCCTGCACATATGAAGCAAAGGAAGTAAGAAAGCTAAGAGCAGCCACGAAACAATAAACTACATCGTTGAATGAATATAAATATGGTTTTACTGAACTATGAAATTGAATGGGAGAAAAATCATACGCGTTATTCACGAGTTCTTATCCAATATACCCCAACACACACACACACACACACACACACACACACACACACACACACACACACACCCACCCCCCACCCACCCACCCACCCACCCACCCACCACCCACCCACCCACCCACCCACCCACCCACCCCCCACCCACCCACGCACGCACGCACGCACGCACGCACGCACGCACGCACGCACGCACGCACGCACGCACGCACACTAATCTCTATTCTCACCTTGTTTCGCGGACTTCGCCCATTACCTTTTCGATAGGACTCCCGGCAAGCAAATTAACGCTGGAACATAGAATTGCAAGCCCTGTATGACCCATTGAGAGAGAGAGAGAGAGAGAGAGAGAGAGAGAGAGAGAGAGAGAGAGAGAGAGAGAGAGAGAGAGAGAGAGAGAGGAGAGAGAGAGAGAGAGAGTAACGAAGGGAAAGGGAGAAAGGTGTTAGCCAGAGCTGTAAAATATACATACATACGCCATGGGAGAATGAAAAAGGAGAAAAATATGGAATAAAAAGAAAAAAAGATATAGGTATTGCGTGCCTGGAAATCTTGACTGAACATTTTAGCTCAACTTTTATTCGTGACCCTCTTCGTCGAAACACGTGAATGCACACCCGTTATTAAAAAATGTTTCTTGCAGCAATTTCTTTTAAAATATCTCGTCTTTTTAGCTTTACATGTGTGATTGAGATAGATAGACATGAGTAGAGAGAGAGAGAGAGAGAGACAGAGAGAGAGAGAGAGAGAGAGAGAGAGAGAGAGAGAGAGAGAGAGAGAGAGAGAGAGAGAGAGAGAGAAGAGAGAGAGAGAGAGAGAGAGAGTAGAGAGAGAGAGAGACGGGGGTGTAGAGGTAGTCATTGTCATATGTGTGTAGAGAGAGAGAGAGAGAGAGAGAGAGAGAGAGAGAGAGAGAGAGAGAGAGAGAGAGAGAGAGAGAGGAGAGAGAGAGAGAGAGAGAGAGAGAGAGAGAGAAGGTAGTCATCGTCATATGTGTAGAGAGAGAGAGAGAGAGAGAGAGGTGGGGAGTAACATTAACAGCCCCGCACAGTTGACTTCACCAGATTGCTTGCCTTTCACGAACCAGCTTTCGATTTCTCTCGCTACAAATTGGTGACAGCGCGTGAGCGGCTCCCAGGCGGGCTTGCGTCATGGGTATCCTTGACGTGCATTGTTCCTCGCAGCGGGCCGGCCAGGTGATGACGCTGCCGGGCCCTGGGAGACATAGCTTTCTGAGATGCGTACACCCTCCTCTCGATTACTATTACTCTTATTATTAAAAGTATGTATCATTCCAATACTAAAAATAACTTCTTTGAATCACATACCAAAGAAGTTATTTTTAGTATAGGAAGGATGGTGTATTAGAATGATTATTTTTGTTATTTTTATTATTATTATCATCATCTCTACCATACAGACGTAAACAATAGCCGGTGGAATCCTCTGTATCATCTTAGTTAATGTGTATTATATTCATGAAGCTACTATTTTACTCACACATCTATATCACTCACGCCTCGCTACTCTGCTGGGTCCCCTCTGCTCCCCTTCTTGTCCTCCTCCTCCTCCTCCTCCTCCTCCTCCTCCTCCTCCTCCTCCTCCTCCTCCTCCTCCTCCTCCTCCTCCTCCTCCTCCTCTCCTACTTTTTCGTTCCGCCAAATATAAAGTGAATGATGGCTTCTTGGACTTTTCTTTTACTCTTACATCCCCTTTTTTCTCTCTCTCCTGCTCGTTATAAGGACTCGTATATTAGGGTGAAGTAAGGACCTCGCGCCCTCCAACCTAGCGCCCCCCAACCGCCCGTCCTCGTACTGAAGGTGGTGGAGGTGTCATTAGAGTGATGCCGTACAGTTGTCATGGTGGTGGTGGTGGTGGTGGTGGTGCCGATGATGGGTTCGGAAAATTGCAGAGTTTGCTTTGTAAAGTTAGAAGGGAATGGCGGAGGTGTGTGTCATTACTAGTCCCGTGAGACTCGCTGCAATCAACACACACACACCCACACCCACACCCACACCCACACCCACACAGAGCAATATACTGTTGTCACCATTATTTATACGAACCTTAACTATCACCGCTACCACTACTACTATTTCTACAACTTCTACTGCGACTTCTACTCTTCTCTTGACAGTCCTATACTTCTTCAGCTACTTCATAACTACCAGGAAAAATAACTTACAGGCCAGAATACTGCCTTCCAGCAAAGTTATCCGTCGGGAATAACACTATTGGAAGCTTAAGGTATTAACTCTTGTCGTATGTGTCTTGCCTTTGTGATAAGGAGGCAAGGGAGGGAAGGGGGTGATCTAGATGTCCCCAAGGGTAGTAAGAGTAATAAGCGAGAGATTGTTAATGGTTCTATTAATGACTGTGAGGTCGTTATTTCTCAGTGGGTGTTGTTGTGTAAGGAACTAAAATAGAAGTAGTGGAGGAATGAACACACACACACACACACACACACACACACACACACACACACACGAACATATTTTAAGAGGTCACTTTTTTGTCGTTCAGTACATATTTTATACATATACATCTCTCTCTCTCTCTCTCTCTCTCTCTCTCTCTCTCTCTCTCTCTCTCTCTCTCTCTCTCTCTCTCCTCCCTTTTCTCTCTCTCTCTCTCTTCTCTCCTCTCTCTCTCTCTCTCTCTCTCTCTCTCTCTCTCTCTCTCTCTCTCTCTCTCTCCTCTCTCTCTCTCTCTCTCTCTCTCTCTCTCGTATTTCAAAACTAAAACCTTCGGAATTTTCATGAGATTCTTTTTATAAATTCGTACATGTTGGCCTGTTTCCTCCCCTTAGTGTGTGTGTGTGTGTGTGTGTGAAATTGCCATGCCCTCACTTCGTTCAGAGAGGAGCTGCCGCGTGACCGTATGAATACTAGGAGGGTTTTACAGTTCTTTGCTTTCTCTCTCTCAATTTCTAGCTTTCCTTATCCTCCTTTTCCTTCTCATCTTCTCCCTCGTAATTCATGTCATATGTTTTGTACTTTTTTTTTACCTCCTTTTTCTCATATTCTCACTTTTTTTTTTTTCTTATACTCCCAAACATATTATTCTTTATTCCTGCTTTTCCTCCTCCTCCTCTTTTTACTCTTCACTTGGGCTTCTTCTCACGTACTATATATACCTTTTCCTCCTCTCTCTTTCTCCTCCTCTTTTCCTTCTCCTCTTCTCCATCTCCTATCTCCTTCTCTCTCTCTCTTGTTCTTTGTCCTCACTTTCTCTCTCTCTCTTTCTCTCTCTCTTTCTCTCTCTCTCTCTCTCTCTCTCCTCTCTCCTCTCTCTCTCTCTCTCTCTCTCTCCTCTCTCTCTCTCTCTCTCCTCTCTCTCTCTCTCTTCTCTCTCTCTCTCTCTCTCTCTCTCTCTCTCTCTCTCTCTCTCTCTCTCTCTCTCTCTCTCTCTCTAAATATCCTTTTTTTTCCTTTTTGCCTTTCTCTCCTCTATCTCATCCAATCACCCTGTTCCTTCCTCTAAAATCCACCATGATCCTACTCCTCTTCTTCCTCGTCGTCGTAGTTGTCGTCGTCCTACTTCCCTTCCTTGTCGTCGTCGTCGTAGTTGTCGTCGTCCTACTCCCCACCATCCTATACTGGCGGTCTCTTGAGTAGCGCACGACTGCCGCTTCCTTTATCTCCCCATTGAAAGCTAGGCACACGTCCTCCCATTCTCCCTGAAGTAATGATGCACCACTCGGGGACACGTGAATGGGAGGCTCTCTGTACCGCCAGCCTCTGAGGTAAATACTCCGTCGCGCTGCTGCTTATCCTGTGTGTGTCAGAGAGAGAGAGAGAGAGAGAGAGAGAGAGAGAGAGAGAGAGAGAGAGAGAGAGAGAGAGAGAGAGAGAGAGAGAGAGAGAGAGAGAGAGAGAGAGAGAGAGAGAGAGAGAGAGAGAGAGAGAGAGAGAGAGAGAGAGAGTATGATATTTTTTCTGTATGAAGGAGAAGGAGGACAAAGCGAAGGACATTAAAAGGAAGGAAGGATAAAAATAAATAAAAGGAATAAAGAGGAAAGGATAAGGATGAAAATAAGGATAATGAAGGATAAAAAGGAAAAAAGAATATATATAAAAATGTTTAATGAAAAACATTCTTGACATTTGAGATTAAATGGATTAATTGAAATATAGTTATGTGACGAAGGTAACGACGTGTGGTTTTTTTTTCTTTCTTTTTTCATAGTGTCACCATAACTACTATCATTGTATTTTGTTGTTATGGTGTCAGAGGTGTGGTGACTCATTCCATCACCTTGAAATCCTCCATCTGCTGATTACTTGTGGTAAATTAAGCTTCTAATTGGCTTCATTTAGTTTAATTGTATTTTTGTTGTTGTTGTTGTTGGTGGTGGTGGTTATGGTGGTGGTGGTGGTGGTGGTTGGTTGTAGTTGCGTTCATCTTAATTTTCTGATTGGATAAGTGCCTCTCTCTCTCTCTCTCTCTCTCTCTCATCTCTTCTCTT
>JACEEZ010025652.1:87376-92376 GCA_016584305.1 Chionoecetes opilio | reverse complement strand
GAGTATGGGTGAGGTGCGCCCACGGTGCCGGAGTGTAGCGGGTGCGGGGCCCTGTTGAGGATTTTGTACGTGACGCACAGGGGCCGGCCCGTCCGCCTGTGCTGTAGGGGCTGTAGGGGGGCGGGCTGCATGCTGGGGGATCACACACACCCAAAACACATACTTGTTTAGAAAAGCTGTTTTCAATGTAAGAGGCGGTACAAAAAATTTCCCGTTCTGGGTTGGTTATTTAGTTTCCATGACAACGCCCCGAAAACGTTCCAGCGAACCTCCTTTTTTTTAATTTTTTTTTTTTAACCGAGTTACAAAAAAAAAACCCTACAGAGTAAGTTACTTTTCATTACAAAATAATTGTAAATTTTCAGGGTAAAGGGGACATAATAAGGTTCCCCATCTAAAACCTAACTCGTGTTAATTTTTTTTTTTTTAATTTTTATCTCCTTGTTCAATCGGGAGCACGCGTTTTAAAGTTCCTGAATCTTGCACGTTGTACCGTCATGGGGTGGCGCGAGGCAAGGAGAGCATTCCACCAGCCAACGTAGACACAGACGAATGCGCTGGGGGGCCCAAAACGAATGGGCTGTGTGCTCTGGGGGGCTAGAGCAACGGCCCTTTTAGTAACCAGCCCGCCGTAGGGTGCCCGGGGTGGTGCAGGTGAGCACCCGTGCTGTGACCCTTTACACACGGTGAGGGCCGCTACGTCTCGGCGGTGTGAAGGTGTGAAATCGTGGTTCCTGCCCGCAACGCTGTCCCTGAGAGCCTTACGCGCACCCCGTACCTTGTCAAGGGGGCCCGGTGTTTTTGGGGCCGCGCCGCCCACCCGAGGCAAAGGTATTCCCTAGAGGAGCGGACCTGCGCCCTTTTGAGGATTCCAACCCCTTGCTTTTCAAGGAGCCAGCTCCTCCTCAGGGATGCCAGCCTCCCCAAGACTCTCTGGCGGCCCTCAATGTGGGTTTGAAAGGGCAGCCCCGCAGTCGTAGGTGACCCCCAGCACCTCCCCTCGTCCTGGGGCTCCAGCGTCTTCCCATCGCGATAAGGGCAGGGTACGTCGACCTGGAGACATGGGCAGCTGTGTTTTATGAGGACGAATTTTTCTTGCCATTGTTGCCCCCGGCACGATCGGCTCAGCGTCGTGTTCTCTGGGCAGCAGTGGCCGTCTCCTCCCCCCGGGCCTGCTCTGTTCAGGGTGAATCTCGGCATAGGCCCTTTAGCTGGGGTTAAATTCAGGAGCTCATTAAAATAAAATTCCAGAGCAGGGGGCCCAGGCAGCTTCCCGGGGGACACCTGCCTGATGGGCTGCAACTCAGATCCCGCCCCCTTAACTACCACCTTTAGTTTCCTCGCTCTCAGGTACGCTGAAAATTGAAGGGCGGCCCGTACACCCGCACGGTAGCTTTTTGGGTGAGGGCTGCGTGCCACACCCCGTCGAAAGCCCCCCCCAAAGTGAGAGCCCGACAGCGTGGTTTACCTTGGTCCAGGGCTGCACTCCATTCCGTGGATAACAGCAGATGCAGGTCTGCAGCTGACCTGCCCGGCCTGAATCCAAACTGATTAGTGTTGAGCAGGTGGTGCCTTTCAAGGTGCTCAGTGACTCTTGAAGCCACAATAGTTTCCAGAACCTTACTGAGCACCGGCAGCAGGGACACGGGACGGTAGTTTTTGGCCTCAGTCTTTGCATTTTTCTTATGTACCGGGACCACACTACCAATCTTCCATGCTTGTGGCCACCTGCTGGTTCGTAAGCAGTGGTTGAAAAGTGTGGCAAGTGGACGCGCCAGCTCCTCGGCACACTGGCAGAGGAGACGGGGACTGACGTTATCCGGCCCCACTGCTTTCTGCACGTCCAGATTTAACAGCAACGCTTTCACTTCAGCCGCACTCGTCACCACTCTCACTAGTTTATTACTGACTATTTCTGGCAGTGTGGGAGGCGTTTTCCCAGGGTCAGAGACGCACATCTTTTCTGTGAAGTGCATCTCTCTCTCTCTCTCTCTCTCTCTCTCTCTCTCTCTCTCTCTCTCTCTCTCTCTCTCTCTCTCTCTCTCTCTCTCTCTCTCTCTCTGTGTGATAATTACTTCAATAATAAGAATACACAAGGTGGAGGTATTGCCATCTATCTTCACAAAATGTTTCAGGCCAATACTATTAGAGAAGTTTCTTTGCAATTTGCTCACATTGAATCATTATTCTTGAAATTACCCAACCACACAAATTTTATTATTGGCATGATATATAGACCCCCTAATTCTAATATTGATGATTTTATTGCATCTATTAACTATATCATTACCACTTTATCAACCTCTAGGACACTATTTATATTTGGGAGACTTTAATATTAATATTTTGAATCATAATGAAAAAAATGCTCAAATTTTGATAAATATGTTCCATAGTTACTACTTCTTTTCCACAATCAATAAACCAACACGTGTAACTAGAAATTCGGCCACAATCATTGATCATATCTGGACTAATAATTTTGATAATTATTTAACAAGTGGGATAATATTTAACTCAATTAGTGATCATTTCCCTATTTATAGCTATTTTTCAGTAGTCAATGATAGTTATACTTCCAACACAGTGACTTTCACAAAAAGAAAACTAGACATTGAAAAAATATATGATTTCAAAGATGACTTAGCAAAATTTAACTGGAATACAAATGCATTGGATTGTGATGTGAATGATCTTTTTGATAAATATATGAATAGGTTTTTAGAATTGTACAATAAGCACTTTCCATTGAAAACAACAAAAATCAAAGAAAAGCATCAAGGCAAACCATACATTACACCACCTATTAAAAAGTTGATCAAACAACGGAATAAACTACAAAAGCTATATGCAAAATGGCCTTTAACATATAAAAATATTTTTATATCTTTTAGAAATAAATTGACGGCAACAATAAGAAACAGCAAAAGAAAATTATTATAAAACTAGATTTACAGATCATGCTGGGGGATCCTAAAAAAATATGGGACATAATCAACAACCTACTGGGTAAAAATAAAACTAGGATATCACCTTCTTTTCTTGTCAATGGCGATACAATCACTGATAATCAAATGTGGCTAGGTCATTTAATAATAATTTCAGCAGTATAGGTAGCACACTCGCTAATAACATTCAAGATACACAAGAGCCATTTAACATATATCTTCCAGAACCACTCCCTTTTCTTTTTATTTAAGACCTACAACACCAGCTGAAATAAAAACAGTAATTGCAAATATGAAAGTTACATCTCCTGGCCATGATGAAATAAATATGAAAATAATAAAAGAATGCTCTGAAATAATTTCACCATTTCTAGTATTCATTATAAATAAATCATTTCAAGAGGGTACCTTTCCAGATCGAATGAAAATTGCTCGAATTGTCCCTTTTTCAAGAAAGGTGACAATTCTTTAATGCAAAATTATAGGACCAATTTCAATATTGCCAAGCTTAGTAAAGTTTTTGAAAAAGTAATGGTAATGAGATTAATGGGTTACCTCTCAAAACACTCAATTTTAACTCCAACTCAACATGGATTCCGTCCCCAGTTTTCCACTGAATTAGCAGTCTACCATATCTGTCAGAACTTTACAATGCACTGGACAATAAAATGCTACAAATAACAGTTTTTTGTGACCTCACAAAAGCATTTGACACAATTTCTCACACAATCTTATTACACAAATTATCTATCTATGGAATACGTGGTAGTGCTCACAAACTGGTTCAAAAGTTATTTAAGTCATAGAAAGCAATATACATCATATAATAATACATCATCTCCTTATAATGACATCACATGTGGAGTACCCCAGGGTTCAATTCTTGGTCCTGTGCTTTTTTTAATATACATAAATGACATCATTCGTAGCAGTAATAAACTTGAATTCATACTTTTCGCTGATGATACCACAATCTTTATTCAAGGCCACAATCTTGAAAATATTACAATTACATTGAATGAAGAATTAAATAAAGTTTCAAATTGGATTAAGAGCAACAAATTAACTTAAATATTAATAAAACTTGCTTTATGGTCTCCAGTCCCCTTATGACTCAGCCAGTACACACACAAATAAAGATAAATAATCTATCATTACATGAGGTTTTCGATTTAAATTTCTAGGGATATATATAGATAGTAAGTTGAAATGGAGAGAACATATTGATAGGTGAAATCTAGGATATCGTTATACACAGGCATACTTTACAGACTAAGGCACTATTTGAATGTAAAATGTTACTACAAGTTTATTTTACCCTAATATATCCACATCTTTTATATTGTTCATCTTTATGGGGAGGTGCCTATAAAACCTTCATTGACAGCCTCTTTATTAGCCAGAAAAAGTTGTTACGTGTTATGTTCTTTAAAAATCGTTATGACCATACCATCAGTATTTTCCGAGACTTCAAGTTATTAAAGCTTCCAGATATCATACTCCTTCAAACCAATCTTTTTGTACATAAATCCATACACTCTTTACCTTTAGACCTTGGCTTTAGAGCAATACCCTACAATGTAACCCGAAGACCACATGATTTACGTATACCATTGTGCAGGACATCACATGCACAACAGAGTATCTTGTCAAGAGGAACTAAAAGCTGGAACAACTTACCAGAACATTTTATTACTGATGAAAACTTAAAATCTTTCAAACGTAACTTGATAAAAAGCATGCTTGACAAATACAATGAAAATTTATAAACTCTTTACAACCATAAATGTCATATTGTGTTTTTTTTTTTTTTATGGTTATTAAGATTTTTTTTTTATGCATTTAAAATGATTGGTTTACTATTGTTAACTTCCATATTATCATCCATAAAATGTTATATTTTCAAAATGGCCTGACCAGTCCCTTGCTATGTTATTATGTATTATAGCTTTCAGGTCCTATAAAAGCTTCGGCTTATTGGACCTGGCTTTATCACTATATGTAATATGTTCATATGTACAAAACTACATGGCCAAATAAATATATCAATAT
>JACEEZ010025652.1:69876-84876 GCA_016584305.1 Chionoecetes opilio | reverse complement strand
ACGTGCATTAATCTCGTCTTCCTCATTACCCGAGGTGAATTTGGCTTTGGGCCGTGCATTGGATTAGGTGGAGAGGCGGGGAGGTGGAGGGGGAGAGGGTGGAAGGAGCAGGTGTTTGGGTATCATAGTGGAGGATTAGTCAAGTGGAGGGTGGATATTGCCAGAAGTGGAATAGCGTTGTGTGGAGTGGCATAAGATCAGTGGAGAGTAAACCAGGTGTGGATGGACAGGTATGGCGGTAAATGTAGTGAAGTGGAAAGGAGAGATTAGAGTGGAGAGGAATACTTTAAATGTGTTAGGGTGGAGAGTGGATGGAGGACAAGGATATTAAGGTGGAGTGTGAGTTGAAATTTGCCATAAATCGATGAATAAAAAGATTGAATACAACTACAAGTAGGTATTATTTAGAACATTTTCAAGGAGCACTGAGATCACTTTGACCCTTAAACTGAAACTATTTAACTACCAATTTCATGATAACGACCAATTAACAGTACAATTAAGTGAACCCTTTTAAATAGTTATAAAACCTAACCTAACCTAACTTATAATAGTTAAAACCTAACCTAACCTAACTTATAATAGTTAAAAACCTAACCTAACCTAAACCACATAGTGACCTTTGTTAATGGGATCCCTTTTGGTAGAGACTTACGGTGAGCCCCTGAAAGGTCATCTCAAACTTGACCTCGTTGCTATGATGGGTTTGAAATGTTTTGTGATGTTTTTTTCCTGACTATTATTTTTCAGGTCAGCAAAGTAATTTCGCTTTTATCCCAAAGATCACCAGGAAAACCAAGCAAAGCCTCTTACGATGGCTTCGGCAAGAGGGGAAATTTATGTAAGTGCAGAATTATGTTTAAAAAATGCATCGGAAAATAACAACCATTGAACGTATTTGCATTATTTTTCGCAGATAAATACGTTAAAAAAAGTTCACAATTTCATATTTTATAGCAATTTTTTTTAATCTTTGACTTGGTACATTTTTTTTTACACTTTTGGTACATTACATTGTTTATTTTTGTTTTTTTTAGGAAAGTTTTTTTTTTATGAATTTGTCTTTGCTTTATTTTGTTGAATACTTTTGTTATCTTCTTAATCGAAATAAACATTATTATTTTTTTTTTTTTACTTCCAACGCTCTTCTTTCCTTTACTTAATTTGGCTCACTTAATTGTTACATGTTTTCCCTAACGTCCCAGTTTATTACTTGCCGTGATATTGTGTAGACTTCTCTCTCTCTCTCTCTCTCTCTCTCTCTCTCTCTCTCTCTCTCTCTCTCTCTCCTCTCTCTCTCTCTCTCTCTCCTCTCTCTCTCTCTTCTCTCTCTCTCTCTCTCCTCTCTCTCTCTCTCTCTCTCCTCTCTCTCTCTCTCTCTCTCTCTCTCGTGTCTTTCCTCCCAAAATCCTTCTTGTCCATCCTTCCCCTCATCTACAGTCTGTTTCCCTCCTCCTCCTTCTCCTCCTCCTCCTCCTCCTCCTCCTCCTCCTCCTCCTCCTCCTCCTCCTCTATCTCCTCCTCCTCCTTCTCCTCCTCCTCCTCCTCCTCTATCTCCTCCTCCTCCTTATCTCTATATCTTTTTATCTCACTCATTCGCTTACTGTATGTTTCTCCCTCCACTCTTATCTTCGAACCTCTCCAACAGCTTTACTCCCTTCATCTTCATTTCCTCCTCTCTCACACTACTCTTTCCACATTCTGCACCCGTTCCTTACTCTCTCTCTCTCTCTCTCTCATCTTCCTCTTCTCTCTCTCTCTCTCTCTCTCTCTCTCCCTCTCTCTCGTCTCTCTCTCCTCTCTCTCTCTCTCTCTCTCTCTCTCTCTCTCTCTCTCTCTCTCACCGTGATCATCTCCATTTCCTTCTGTCATACTGTCCTCTTCCCTGTCTTTCCCTTCCTTTCTTCTCCGTTCCCTTCCTCTCCTTTCCATGCGCATCACCTCTTTTCTCCATTCTCTCCCTCCTATCCCGTATCACTTCCTCTCGTCTCCGTCCCATTCACCCTCTCCACCGTGGTCCGGCAGCTTGGCAGGCAGCTTCAGGGCTTTCCCACCTGTTATCGGCTTGGTGCAAATCGCCACCCGGTCATATATCTCCCTGATGTGTGTGTCTGGCCGAGGAGGCGTAGAGTAACGACGCCTCTCAACCGCCCCGTCCCACCTCCACCTGTTCGGAAAGACGACGAATCCCTCCCGTTGAAGTTTGTGCGCTGCAGAATTGAATCCGTGCGGCCCCGATGGCTTGTAATCGCCCGAGTGTGTTGAGGACGCCGCTTCAGCTTACAAGTGGCTCAGGAACAAGGGGGACGCGGCTCAGCGGAGGGAATGCATTGTTAAAGCGGAGAAAAGGCGAATTGCTGCCCAGAATTTCAAGTCAAGCGAGGCGATAAAGATATTGAAGTTGGGAGATAACTAGATTGAGGTGAATGTTTGCCTGCCGCGGGACGTTGCTCGGACCAAAGTTTACTTGGAAAAAGTGATATTTTTTTCTATTTCAAGAGAGAGAGAGAGAGAGAGAGAGAGAGAGAGAGAGAGAGAGAGAGAGAGAGAGAGAGAGAGAGAGAGAGAGAGAGAGAGAGAGAGAGAGAGAGAGAAAGAGGTGGGGGTAGGTGGTGGGGTTGGCAAGAGGATGAACTGTTTACATTTATATCGTGTCGGGGCAAACATCAGCCAGGCCTCGGGCTTGTGACGCTGCAATACGGCAAAAGGAAATATACAAATTCTATAAAAGTGTTGGACAAAACAGCACCAAACACACAACGTGCAACTCTCTGTCAAAACGTTTCTTTCGCTTTTACAGTTTCAGTTTGTGCAACGGTTACTAAAACTGTCTGAATATTTAATGCTGCACCAAACAATTGGAGTAATGTTATATCGAAATGGCATTCAAACAGCCACTAATGTAGGAAATAATCTATATATATATGTTCCTCGTAAAATGTTGGAGAAATCTCTATCTATTAATTATCATGCTTGCGCTAAGATGTTGTTCCATTAATTCATCATCATTATTTATTAAGGTCGTAAATAATTACTGAGTTCTTCTATTTTGTCCTTCGTTTTCTGTGAACACTTGATGGCAGCCCGAGCCTCACAACAGACAGGTACTCGGCCACTCGGGTTTGCTTCACTTTCATACCTTGACAAACAGAAACGCGAGACAGCCTCACAGCGGATCAGGTGAAGAGGAAGGATCGAGCGATATTCTGGTGCGTTCAGGAGTGACGTCTCGTTTCTTTCCACCATGTTTAATTAAATCATCTGTCCAGCCCTGCAAAGGACTCCCGCGGCTGGCAACACGCCGCCACCCGAGCCCCGCCCCACGCTGCACTCCATGTTTACTTTTTCATGTTATTTCGTAACGTTACCAGAGCGTGAGGAAACGATGCAGAACTGTTGTACTTTTTTGTTACGTTGATTGCAAGTACGAGGAAGTAATAACCTCTGAAGTATGATTGTGTACATTATTTTGATAGCAAACACGGTAGTAAAAAAAAAAAAAAAATAATACTCAAGTGGCTAAGCTGTGTTGCTATTTTAGATGATGTGCAAATACGTCACTGATCTTATTTTGCCGTGATTTAGAATTACTTGTCTTATGGCCGTAATCATAAATCATCTCCAATTTCCTCTTGTTTTCTGAACAGTTACCAACCCTATCGAATTGCACGTAACTTTATAGAAAAAAATCATGATAATATTTTTTTTATCTCAGCATATATATCTCGTGAAAGATAAGATAGTTCATCGGACTCTCCCAGAAGAATCTCTCAGCAAAACTAGTCGGTAATACACTTTCCTCAATACATACAATACATACAATACATACAATACATACAATACATATAAAATAATACATACAATACTCATATATAAATATACATACCATAATAATACATACATAAATACATACATCCATACATATAAAATACATACAATACATACAATACTATACAAACTAATACATACAATACATACATACATATAAATAATACATAATACATACAATAATAAATTACATACAATACATACAATACTATAAAATAATACTACAATCATACAATACATATAATAATACAACATACAATACACATACATACAATACATACAATACATACAATACATATAATATCATACTACATACAATACATACAATACATAATAACATCAATACATACAATACATATAAAATACATACATACATACATACATAATCATACATACAATACATAAAATATCATCAATACATTAAAATACATACATACAATCATAATACATACATACATACAATACATACAATACATACAATACATACAATACATAATACAATAATACAATACATATAATACATACAATACATAAAATAATACATACAATACATACAATACATAAAATAATACATACAATACATCAATACATAATCATACATACAATACATACAATACATACAATACATACAAACATACAATCATAAATCTAATAATACATACAATACATACAATACATAAAATAATACATACAATACATAAACAAATACATACAATACATAAATAATACATACAATACATACAATACATAAAATAATACATACAATACATAAATAATACATACAATACATAAAATAATACATACAATACATAAAAATACATAAATACATACAATACATACAATACATACAATACATACATACAATACATACAATACAATACATAAAATAATACATACATACATACAATACATAAAATATACATACATACATAAAATAATACATACAATACTAAATACATAATAATACATACAATACATAAAATAATACATACAATACATACAATACATAAATAATACATACATACATAAATAAACATACAATACATAATAATAATACTACATACATACAATACATACAATACTTACAATACATACAATACATAAAATAATACATACAATACATACAATACATAAAATAATACATACAATACATAAAATAATACATACAATACATACAATACATAAAATAATACATACAATACATACAATACATAAAATAATACATACAATACATACATTACATATAAAATAATACATACAATACATACAATACATATAAAATAATACATACAATACATACAATACATACAATACATACAATACATACAATACATAAAATAATACATACAATACATACAATACATAAAATAATACATACAATACATAAAATAATACATACAATACATACAATACATAAAATAATACATACAATACATAAAATAATACATACAATACATACAATACATAAAATAATACATACAATACATAAAATAATACATACAATACATAAAATAATACATACAATACATAAAATAATACATACAATACATACAATACATAAAATAATACATACAATACATAAAATAATACATACAATACATACAATACATAAAATAATACATACAATACATAAAATAATACATACAATACATACAATACATAAAATAATACATACAATACATACAATACATATAAAATAATACATACAATACATACAATACATATAAAATAATACACACAATACATACAATACATACAATACATACAATACATAAAATAATACATACAATACATACAATACATACAATACATACAATACATACAATACATAAAATAATACATACAATACATACAATACATACAATACATACAATACATACAATACATAAAATAATACATACAATACATACAATACATACAATACATACAATACATAAAATAATACATACAATACATACAATACATATAATAATACATTCAATACATACAATACATAAAATAATACATACAATACATACAATACATATAATAATACATTCAATACATACAATACATAAAATAATACATACAATACATACAATACATACAATACATAAAATAATACATACAATACATACAATACATACAATACATAAAATAATACATACAATACATATAATAATACATTCAATACATACAATACATAAAATAATACATACAATACATACAATACATAAAATAATACATACAATACATACAATACATAAAATAATACATACAATACATAAATACATTGTACAATACATAAATACATACAATACATATAAAATAATACCTACAATTTCCTCTTTCCTTTCACCACCACCTCCTCTCTACGCATTATTTGATTTAATTCATAACAAATTATAACACTGAGTCTCGGCGCCACACTGCTGATGTATTAACTATGTGTCTCGCCTCAGGGGTCCAGGTACTGGGTTGGCGCATTCATTTGAAGATCTCGCTGCTGTGAATAATTGTATTTGTGTAAATAAATTAAACCCGAAGGTGAGGAAAGGGTGTAAGTGGGTTAGGGAGGAATGGAAAAGAGAGAAGGACTGTGTGGAGGGTGTGGAAGAGGTGGAGGAGGTGGAGGATGAGAGAGAAGGATTGTGTGGAGGGTGTGGAAGAGGTGGAGGAGGTGGAGGATGAGAGAGAAGGATTGTGTGGAGGGTGTGGAAGAGGTGGAGGAGTGGAGGATGAGAGAGAAGGACTGTGTGGAGGGTGTGGAAGGGTGGAGGATGAGAGAGAAGGACTGTGTGGAGGGTGTGGGGAAAGGGGTGGAGGAGGTGGAGGATGAGAGAGAAGGACTGTGTGGAGGGTGTGGAAGGGGTGGAGGATGAGAGAGAAGGACTGTGTGGAGGGTGTGGAAGAGGTGGAGGAGGTGGAGGATGAGAGAGAAGGACTGTGTGGAGGGTGTGGAAGAGGTGGAGGAGGTGGAGGATGAGAGAGAAGGACTGTGTGGAGGGTGTGGAAGGGGTGGAGGATGAGAGAGAAGGACTGTGTGGAGGGTGTGGAAGGGGTGGAGGAGGTGGAGGATGAGAGAGAAGGACTGTGTGGAGGGTGGGAAGGGGTGGAGGATGAGAGAGAAGGACTGTGTGGAGGGTGTGGAAGAGGTGGAGGAGGTGGAGGATGAGAGAGAAGGATTGTGTGGAGGGTGTGGAAGAGGTGGAGGAGGTGGAGGATGAGAGAGAAGGACTGTGTGGAGGGTGTGGAAGGGGTGGAGGATGAGAGAGAAGGACTGTGTGGAGGGTGTGGAAGGGGTGGAGGAGGTGGAGGATGAGAGAGAAGGACTGTGTGGAGGGTGTGGAAGGGGTGGAGGAGGTGGAGGATGAGAGAGAAGGACTGTGTGGAGGGTGTGGAAGAGGTGGAGGAGGTGGAGGATGAGAGAGAAGGACTGTGTGGAGGGTGTGGAAGGGGTGGAGGATGAGAGAGAAGGACTGTGTGGAGGGTGTGGAAGGGGTGGAGGAGGTGGAGGATGAGAGAGAAGGACTGTGTGGAGGGTGTGGAAGAGGGAGGATGAGAGAGAAGGACTGTGTGGAGGGTGTGGAAGGGGTGGAGGATGAGAGAGAAGGACTGTGTGGAGGGTGTGGAAGAGGGAGGAAGAGAGAGGAGGACTGTGTGGAAGAGGTGAAAGAGGAGAGATAAACACCGACATCTTGACCTGAAGCTGTTACAAAATTACTCCTGTAGAACAATCACGTGTCGTTTTTATGTTCACCTTTACTGCCATAAATCTTGGTAAGGTTCCCGTGTCAATGAAGGACGGTAGCTTCAGATAAACCAAAGAATCCCCAGTCATCTCCTATAGGGTTCCTGGGTACAAAAGTGATATATTTGTAATTATAATGAGTCCTCTATACCACTGTTAAAAAAAAAAAAAATATATGGGCTTTATTTTTAGCAACATTGAAAAAAAAATCTGATTCATAGATATTAATTAATCCTCATTAACGCACTTCGATATATGAGAGGAAATCTCATCGCCTGCCAATAGTAATTATCATATTATTAATGTGCTCCTTGTTCAATGATTTCCAGTGATTTCCAATTTCGCATTTCACTTATAATTGCATGGGTGGATAAAAATGTTGAATATTTGGACTACAGGAAATTTTTTGATATTTCATAAATAATATAAAAAGGAAGAAAGTATGACACGTAGAGAGAGAGAGAGAGAGAGAGAGAGAGAGAGAGAGAGAGAGAGAGAGAGAGAGAGAGAGAGAGAGAGAGAGAGAGAGAGAGAGAGAGAGAGAGAGAGAGAGAGAGAGAGAGAGAGAGAGAGAGAGAGAGAGAGAGAGAGAGAGAGAGAGAGAGAGCAAACTTAAATGAAGAAGAATTCGTTTGATCCAGAGTTAATCTGACGTGTTGTCGGAAAAATGTCTGCACCGGATATCAGTCATCACCAATACTTTATCTCATGTCAGTATTTCCTTCCGATGCAATCACTCGGAAACTTGTGTCATTTTCCGTCTCGAGAATGAAAGAAGGAGCGTTGGTTGGACGAGGTGATGCTATTTTCCCCATTTTTCCTCCTCCTCTTCCTTTTTACCTCCGCCAACGAAGTTGGAGGGGTTATGTTTTCACCCCGATCTGTCTGTCTGTCTGTCTGTCTGTCTGTTTGTTAGTGTACAGGATTTCTCGAAAAGTTACGAATAGATTTGGACCAAACTCGGTATACCAAGTCTATTTGATATAAGGAAGGACTGATTTAATTTTGGATGAAATCTATTGACAAGTGTAGCCATGGCAACCAATTGATGAAATATGCGGCCGGAGGTATGCGCTCATACGGAGTGCATATATATATATATATATATATATATATATATATATATATATATATATATATATATATATATATATATATATATATATATATATATATATATATATATATATATATATATATATATATATATATATATATATATATATATATATATATATTATTTTTTTTTTTTATATATTTATTTTTTTTAAACTTTTTTTTAAACTTTTATTTTTTTTTACTTTTTTATATTCGGGCGGAGGTATGCGCTCTACTGAGTGCCCCCCCCCCCCCCTAGTTTTATTCTGTCTTCCTACTCACCTACTTTCCTCCTTCTCCTTTATTCTATTTTCCTGGCTACCTACCTTCCTCCTTCTCTTTTATTCTACCTTCCTCCTCCTCCTTTATTCTGTCTTCCTACCCACCTACCTTCCTCCTTCTCTTTTAGTTTATTTTCCTATGCACCTATCTTCCTCCTCCTTTATTCTACCTTACTTCTCCTCCTTTATTCTGTCTCCCTGCCCACCTACCTTCTTCCTCCTTCTTTATTATATCTTCCTACCCACTTACCTTCCTCCTTCTCGTTTATTCTACCTTCCTCATCCTTCTTTATTCTGTCTTCCTACCCACCTACCCTCCTCCTCCTTTATTTTACCTTCCTCCTCCTCCTTTATTCTGTCTTCCTACCCTTGCTATCTTCCTCCTTCTCTTTTATTCAATTTTCCTACTCACTTACCGTCCTCCTTCTCTTTTATTCTGTCTTCCTACCCACCTACCTTCCGCCTCCTTTATTATATCTGCCTAATCACCTATCTTTCTACTCACTCTCCTATGTACGCCTGCTAATTTGCTCACCTTGAAGTGCCAGTCTGGGGATTTTGCAATATATATCAGCCTTAGGTCTCACAGCACACAGGTCATTTCTTTAACCTCTCTTCCTTTTTTTGTCTTTCAGCTTCAATTAGTGTGACCTTGACCGCTTATAATTATGTGTCATTTAATGGGGGTATAAATATATATGCCGTGACAGGCAAGATATTATTTCCGAGTGTCGGTTTTCATAGCTTTATCGGGGAACGTGAAGAGGCCGATATTTCTAGTGTTAGTTAATTGTGTTAGTGTTAGGAATTAGACGCTCACCGCTTTCATGGTACGTGATGGGTTACACTTGGGTTACACTTAGGTCACGTTTTTTTTGGTAAGTGTCATTTACTGAAGATTAAGGGAAAAAATCATATTACACGAGAGCAAAGATGAAAAACACGCTTTTTTTCCGAAGACTGAACACTTGTTTGGAAAAAAAATCATATTACACGAAAGCAAATATGGGAAAGTCTTTTTTTCTTCCTAAGACTGAATACTGTTTGTAAAAATTCATATTACACGAGAGCAAATATGGGAAACGCGCTTTTTTTCTAAGACTTAACACTGTTTGATGGGATTTGGTATGTGGGAGAGGCAATGGGGAGCCGCGCAGATCAGCAGGTTGACTGAATAAACAAGGATGAGGGGAAGGGTGAGCCAGACATCGCTTTAGTGCCTGCAAAGACTGATCGATTCTGCTCTGCCCTGTGGTTCTACATTCGTGGATCTGTCTTACCAGTATCACTTTAACTCATCGTTCTGTTCTGTAGACTGACTGGGAAAGAAAAGTAGAATGTTACGAAAGGAAAGAAGAAAAGAGAGCGTCAAGGAACTAATGAGGCTTAGGAGAAGAAAAGAAGAAAATGGTGTGAGATGTGGAAAGAAAGTAAAAGGATGGTGACGAAAATGTGTGAGAGTTGCGGAGCTGTGTGGAAAAGACGTCTGGGAAAATGCCGAGAGAGAGAGAGAGAGAGAGAGAGAGAGAGAGAGAGAGAGAGAGAGAGAGAGAGAGAGAGAGAGAGAGAGAGAGAGAGAGAGAGAGAGAGAGAGAGAGAGGCGCGCGCACACACACTTTGATATTTGATTAGTAATATAACAAGAAAGAAGGTATGACGCGTAGAGAAAGAGAGAGAGAGAGAGAGAGAGAGAGAGAGAGAGAGAGAGAGAGAGAGAGAGAGAGAGAGAGAGAGAGAGAGAGAGAGAGAGAGAGAGAGAGAGAGAGAGAGAGATGTTGTAAGGGCTCCCGAATAAGAAACTCATTGCCCGGGTAATAATTCGCAGTCATATTCACTCTTGGGTCTTGCAAGGCTTCTCTGACTCGAGTAATCATTAGGGAATTATTAATTTTCTCAGGCGAAAAGGGAACTTTGAGTGAAAATTTGAAACGTCATAAGCTCGTAACTGTAATGGCTTTTATTTACGTTTTTACTTTCTCTTAGTTTTTCTCGTGAACATTTAAGCGGTTTGGATTATTTTTTCCCCTTTTTCTTAATATGGTTAGATTAATATTACTGTTTTTTTATAATGGACTATTTTCATTTTTTTTTTTACTAATATCATAAAAAAAAGTACTGAGGGTGGAGGATGAGAGTTGCTTTTTAACACAGGATTGAGTTCATAGAAATATCACATTTTTCCTTAAGTCTGTTTATGAAGCCAGAATTTGAAACTTTACGTCCTTGTGAAAGTCATTAAGAATTAAGCATTGGATGGTAGTGAAATATTAATACTCATGGTCATATCTATTTCCCTCGCCGCAGGTCTTCAATATTCAGATCAACCGAATTGAATATTGATGATAATTACGGTCGTTACCTTGAGTCCTCGAAATATATAAGTGTGCATTTAACACCATTTGCTTCGCACGCACGCACGCATGGACGCACGTACGCACGTACGCACGCACGCACGCACGCACGCACGCACGCACGCACGCACGCACGCACGCACGCACGCACGCACGCACGCACGCACGCACGCACGCACGCACGCACGCACGCACGCACGCACGCACGCACGCACGCACGCACGCACGCACGCACGCACACACGCACACACACACACACACACACACACACACACACACACACACACACACACACACACACACACACACACACACACACACACACGCACGCACGCACGCACGCACGCCTAGGAGTGACGAAAAAAGTGGGCGAATAACACAAATATATTGATATATTGCATAACTACATCATAAGAATATTCTCATTTTTGTTTTTTTGCCGTGATTGTCTTCTTTTTCTTTATTTTATATTTTTCCTCCTCTTCTATTCTTCTTCTCTTCTTATTTTTATTTCCTTTATTTCTTTTCCTATTTTGTTTTCCTTATCCTCGTACCCTTAATCCTCTTTCGTGTCGTCGTCTTTATCCTTTCCTCCTCCTCCTCCTCCTCCTCCTCCTCCTCCTCCTCCAGCAGTAGCGGAGGATTAAGGAGGGTCGTATATCGTTTGTTTTTAGTAGATATTCATGAAAAGGAAAGGGGTGATTTTTTAAAGGGCGCTAACAGCCTATTCCCGGGAAGTCACATTTTAAAAACTTTGGTGATTTTTGGAACGTGTGATAAATATTTCGGGTTTTATGCGACAAGACCGGAGGAAAAATAAATTGGAAAAGCGTTGACAGAAAATCCACGGTTGAAAAAGAATTCCGATATTATAAACGTGACGAGATAATGTAGAAATGTTCGATGTTAAATTAAATATTAGGCATGTCTGTCTCTCTGTGTTGTCTGTTCTGTCTCGTCGCATTGAATTATTGCGGGCGACACACAACACACAAAGCTGTCCTCGGTGATGTCGAATTTCAATAATTGTCAGTTTTTTTCCAGAAGATATGATTGTTGAGGTTAGGGATCGCCATTTATTAGCCATCAGTAGGCAGGCATTTGTTTTACTTCTCCTGCCACTCCTTCAAGGCTCCATTATGCCCCTTAACCCCTTGAGACCCAGAACGTAATTTCCATTATAATTTAGCTACCATTAGACGATTTTTAGTGAATATACGCAATGTTTTATAGATATGACCTGTTTAGTATCCTTGTCCACTAACTAATTTGGTATATTCAGTTACTTTTCGTAATTTTATGGCTAACAACAGACCATTTTTTTTATATAGCAAAGGAAAAATCTGTTTGTGAAGGGGTTAAGAATGGCTGTAGCGCATTTGAACTTTCATGTCATTTCTGAAGTGTCGGAGAGGCTAGGAATTTGTATAGCCGTCATGATTCATATACATTTTGTGATGCAACTCTTTTTCTTCTCTTATTCTCTTCTCTTTTCTTTTCTCTCTCATCTCTTCTTTCTTCTCTTTTCTTCTCTTTTCTTTTTCTCTTTTCCGCTTTATTATCATCCATGACAGTTTCTTGCATCACATTGTTCAGGCATCGTCATCAATATCTGGACGAAGCATAACTGAAAATGTTCCTCAAGCATTGCTCATCACCAAAGGAAATTCCACCGCGGGTCTTATACAGTACTAGGCTGCCGCTGGAGTCCCCTTGTCCCGCTGTCAAACATTCACCGATGCAGGGCAAGTTGTTACCGAAAAATGAAGGAAGTTTTATTCAATCTATCCACGCTTTGCCACTGAAGTATGCGTGGCAAGGAACACAAAGCCTTCCCCTCCTCCCGGCGCTGCTGATCAGGATTGAAGGTGCACTGGCGGCGGGATGCTGCATGAGTTTGCTTGCCTCGCACACCCAAAGCCTTCAGAAAGTTTCAATTAGATGGAAATGATCCGCTGATGAAGACCTTTTTGCTGCCGTCAATTGCGCTGAAAGTTTTACAAGAAAACTTCTTAGCTATCACTGGCACTCTTCTCCTCCTCCTCTTTTTCTTCCTCGCCTAATCCTTCATGTAAAAACTATGCACGAAGAGAAAAATACAGGAAAGACAAGAACGTAATATCCATCAGTGAAGGAAAGGCAGCAGGGTTGTATTAAGGGTTATTGGTGCTTGGTGGGCGAGGGCAGAGATTGCGTCTTGAGGTGATCTTGCGTGTGTCATGTAAACCTTGAGAGAACGACGAATAGGGATGTCCGTGTTTTTCTTCAGTATACATTACATAAGAACACTGCTGGTTGTATGAGGCTGAATTCATGAAATATGCATACATACATAATTATTCATGTGAGTAAATATACAGCAGGCTTTGTAGGTAAGAAGATTAGATAGATGAATATTGAATAGGTAGGCAATGGAGATAAAAAAAAGGGGATAGACAGGGCAGCAGCCGGCTTAACAGATAGATCCAGTGAGATAAACAGTCACACATACGGAATGAGAGAGTTATTGGGGACACAAGACTATAAAGATGACGAATGGCCTGAGGAAGCTGCTATCTCCTGACGGTGAAGGATCAATACACCTATCACGCCGGCAGAGCAGCAGCAGAACTTAACGCAGCAGCTTAAGTACTCGCTGTAGTGCTAAAAGAGAGAGAAAAAAAGGAAAAACTAAACTCTGGGTTGAAATTCGAGTACAACAAAGCAGAAGGAAGAAGGGACGGAGAAATGAGAACAGGAAATGAGTAACATCCAAAATTGGATAAAGGAAGAGTAGACGGAGATGAATAGGGCAGAGTGTAGCGAGGCCTTTGTCTTGCATGGGACTGACTGGTAATGGCCGCGCCCGTGATTACGAAGAGAGACCTTGCGTGGATGAGAGGCGCAACGAACACACTCCCTTCGTCATGTGATAAAAAAGATAACAAACGAAACACCAGAAAGGAGAATGTTTCACGTCCTTGGCTGTTGTCTGACGAAGGCGCTGCAGAATATCAATACAGGAGACGCCGAGGTGCTTCAAGACGCCCTGAAACACGGCAGCGAAGGGCGTCGCGTCCTCTGTGTGTCACTTCTCGTCAGGCAGAATCTCGTCGTAGATTTAATCACGACCCATGAGATTGCCGGTAGTATTGAATTAGCCCTTTAAATTACTGCTCCGCCTCCTTAATAAATGGCCGACTCAGCACTCGAATGGCTTCCCTCCGAAGACAATCGTAGCTTAACAGATTCCTCGCGCCGGGGCTCGCGGGAGGAACGTGAGGATGGCTGTACAAGGCAATGGGGATGAGGCGATGATGTCAAAATTCGTTGAGTCATCTGCCTTAGGATTCGTAGGATTCGTGGCCATTGAATCTCGTTTGAATCCGGACTGTTGCTCGGATTCCTCAGTCACATTCTTCCTTTTGATGCCCTTCGCCTCGCCCTCGTGAACTATAGCTACCAGGATACTCAACTTCTTCAGTATACCCTCCTAGCATAATAGAAGCTGAGCCTCTTCACGCGCACCAGGAGGAATGGAGGTGCCTTCAGTGGCTTCAGGGGTGATCACTGATATAAGGAAATAGAATCGTCATTTCGTGATCTACAAACACAGGGAGATCAGAGCGAAATATTATGATTAACCCCTTAACGCCCAGGTCTTTCCTTTGCTATATAAAAATTGTCTATTGTTAGCCATAAAATTACGAAAAGTGACTTAATATACCAAATT
>JACEEZ010025652.1:47376-64876 GCA_016584305.1 Chionoecetes opilio | reverse complement strand
ACCAGGCTGCACCATCATGTTGCCATCATCACCACCTCCACACTCTTCCACCCTAACCACACCTATTCAATCTTACATTCACGCCACGCATCACCACCTCTTTTGACGAAGTCAGAGAGGCTGTAGCTAAGTTGACGGGTGGAAAGGCAGCTGGTGTTTGTAATATCAGTGCCGGAGCTCCTCAAAGCTGGGGGTGAGGCCATGATCCGCGGGTTGCATGCTGTCCTGACTGCCGTGTGGCAATCAGGTACCATTCCTCCTGACTGGAAAAGGGGGCTGGTCGTCCCTATCTGGAAAGGGAAAGGGGACCTTCAGGACTGCAACAATTACCACGGTATTACACTGCTCAGCGAGCCAGGCAAGGTGCTTGCCCATCTATTGCTGACACGGATCCGCAGTCATCTGCTGAAGCATGAGAGACCTTAGCAGTCTGGGTTCACGCCTGGTAAGTCAACAACGGACCGTATCCTAGCGCTTCGTGTCCTGGTGGAACGCCGACGTGAGTTTCGACAGGGGATGCTTGCAGCCTATGTTGATCTCAAGAAGGCGTTTGACTCAGTGCATCGTGAGTCACTTTGGGATCTTCTGCGACTTCGCGGGATTCCTGCAAGGACTATTGGTTTGATAACCGCTCTGTATTCTGAGGACTGAGAGTGCTGTGAAGTGTGGGGCAGGTGTATCCAGCTTCTTTCCTGTTAATACAGGAGTGAGGCAAGGGTGCGTCCTTGCTCCATCACTTTTCAACGCTTGTATGGACTGGGTATTGGACAAGGCTGTAGATCAAAATGATTGTGGAGCATCCGTCGGCATCACCAAGATCACTGACCTTGTTTTTGCCGATGATGCAGTAATCTTTGCTGAGTCGCTGGAGGTCCTGGTGATGGCTCTCGAGGCGCTGCATGAGGAGGCAAAGCCTTTGGGACTTGAGGTCTCCTGGCTTAAGACCAAGGTCCAGGTGTTTGGAGACTTACTAGATGAAGTAGTACAGTCTGTTCATGCGTGCGGCGAGAGTCCTAATGCGGGTCACGCAGAAGTCTTACGGGGATGCATACCCACGTGCTATGGACTCGTCGAGTATGGCGTTGTCGGTACCTGGCAGAGGACAAAGTCCGATTAATCGACTGTGATCCGTTACTATATGGTTGTGAGACATGGACACTAAATAGTGACTTGAAGAGACGAATCAATGCCTTTGGTAATAAGTGTCTTCGCAGAATCATGGGGTATCGCTGGGATGATTACGTGTCAAATCAGCGATTGCACCGTGAGACTGAATCGAGGCCTATTACCTGCATAGCCCGTCAACGCCAACTTCGGCTATATGGGCATGTGGCACGCTACCCTGAAACCGATCCTTCCCATCGGGTTGTATCTGTAAGAGACAATCCGGCGTGGAGGAGGCCAAGGGGGCGCCCACAAGGCTCGTGGCTGGGGCAAGTTGATGTTTCTTGTCGAGAGCTGCTTGATATGGGAAAGGAGCCTGCATGGAGACTCGCGCGTGGTGACCCCCGGGAGTGGCGTCGTAGGGTGGGCGAGGCGACGCGCCCCCCGGCGTATGCCCCCAATGATGAATGATTGATCACCACAAGCTACATCATCACCACCACCACAAGCCAACTGCCACATCACCACCACACCCCCACACCACCACCATCACTACTATTACTACCACCACACCACCATCACTACCATCACACCACCACATCACCACCACATCAACACCACACCAACACCACAACCACCACCACATCACCACCACCACACCCCCACCACACCACTACCATCACTACCATCACCATCACTACCATTACCACCATCACCATCACTACCACATCACCACCACCACACCATCACTACCACCACAACCACCACCACCACCACACCACTACCATCACCTCCCACCAACCAAGCCTCCTAATGCTTTGTGCTCCAAAATTTTCCTCGTTTATTGTGTGACGGGGAAACAGGATAAAAGTTATTTTCATTTTAAAGTTAAGTCCATAATGTGAAGTTTATGAAGTCTCTTTTTTCTTTTCTTTCTTTCTTTATAGTGAAGTGTGGAAGACGAACGAGGAGAGGCGAAGGAAAAAGAGAAGAAATACAAAAGGTTAGTTCATGTTATTTGTGTTCGATAAAGTCACGTCAATGTATGTGTTTCATGGTAATCTAAAAAGTTAAAATCATTAATCTACGTTGATAAATATTGTATTTTAACATTGTGGACAACCGATGCAGCCTTTGTTAATTAGATTATATATTCATCATCACGCTTTCACTCCTTAATCGCCATAAATGATGCCTGTCACTCTGATTTTATATAAAGTAAAGCATTTAATCTGCCTTGATAGCATTATGAAGATGAATTAGTAATAACCATCGCTCCATTGTTGCTCTTTACATCAATAATTATAATTGCTTCAGATTCACTGTAACTCTTTCTGGTCTTGTTAGTGTGTTGCCCACGGCGCGTAATGGGATTTTTAGTCTATCATGAGAATTCGAGACAGTGAGCCCACAAAGTTTTGTTGATAATGCAGAAATGCAGAAAACGAAGAAGAAACGTCCTTATAATCATTTTTAACATTTTAAGTAGTAATAATGTATATTTTTGAGAGAGAGAGAGAGAGAGAGAGAGAGAGAGAGAGAGAGAGAGAGAGAGAGAGAGAGAGAGAGAGAGAGAGAGAGATGTACACAGAAAGACAGTGACAGAAATTACTTCAGGCACCAATTTTCTCCGCGTCTTCTTGTGTCATTCAGGTGACGCTCTAATTCTACTTGACGCGGCGCCCTTTTCCCACTGGTTTTATCTTTATCTTTACAAATGTCAAGCCTTTTACTGCCTCTTCTTGTCAATAGTACTGTTTTTGTACACGTAATACCATGTTTTTAAAGCGGAAGCTCGCAAATGTTAGTGTCCGGTAAACAAAACTTACTCTTCTTCTGCCATAAATGTTATTAGCGGGCTTGTGAAAAGTCCTCTTCATGTTACTCCGCCACTCAATCGGAGCCACAGGACTTATGCAAGATACTTCATTATGATGTATACAAAATATAAAAAGATCTTAAATAGTTGATTCAGAGGCTAGAGTACCGCTTGGAATCTGTATCAAGTCTTCGTGTAGTTGGTTAATTTCCTCGCGTGGCTCACCCGGCATTACCAGCCCCGACGCGCGAACAAGATTCAGAGCACACACACTAGTGGGGGATAATGTCTTGGGCTCACGACTCAGTACTCACGGAATGCACGCTATACCTCGAGCTGCGATAGGGCTGCTCACTGGGCCTGATGAAAACGGTGCCGAGTTTAGAGAAAAATAGAAATCTAGGTAAATATGGAGGAGGAAGAGGAGGTGGTGATAGTGGAAGGAAGGATAGTGAAGGAAGAGGAAGAGGTGGAAGAGAAGGAGAAGGGCATGCGGTCAACGCTAACAAAAAAACACCTGTGAGTCGATATCCGTCAGCCCTGAGATTCACAATTCAAGTCAAGCGGGTTAATACTTCAACCCGTAATTTCAGTGTTCAGAGTTTTGGTACGTATGCAGCCACGGGCCTTGGACGTGAGTGTGGCAAGATTGCTCACCTTTCCCTTGCATTCTCACGCTGTTTTACCTGGTGGAGCCGCGTCAGTCTAGTCAGTCTCACGCAACAATGCCCCTGAATTCCTCGTAATGGCCTGTGATCACCCGGGGTTTCACGCTGACGAAGGCTGTGATTGTCTACCAGGCGCTGGAGTTACCTGTACGGAATGGAGCCAACTGATTGCCACCACTGCTGATATATTGAATCCACACAAAAGGTGAATTTATATCCTTTATTAAACGAATGCTTATAACAATCTTGAATACACACACACACACACACACACACACACACACACACACACACACACACACACACACACACACACACACACACACACACACACACACACACACACACACCACAACCCACACCACCCACCCCCCACCCAAAACACACAACCACCACCCACCCACCCACACCACCCACCACCCATCCACCCACCCACCACACACCCACCCACCCACCCACCCCACCCACCCACCCCCCACACCGCGAAAATGACGCTGATATCCTGGAAAACTCGAAAAAAAATCGAAAACCTTAAAGTGTGATGGCCTTTAGCGTTGCGAAAAGAAGTAATCTTGTTTATTTTGCTAAACTTTCTGCTTCCTCAAACTTTGCTTCAGACTTTTACAGTGGCGTGGCTTAGAGGAAGCAGAGGGACGACATGCATATTTTATGCATTCCATCTCGTGTAAACATGCTCCTCACATTTACTGCTGCAAATCGTGGTTGTTAAACAAGAGCGGTACGTATGTTTTCGTTCATTATTCCCAAACAAAATTAATGGTCCCGGTGTAAGCATTTTAGGATTTGTGCATCATTGTGTGTTAACAAATGCTATTTTTTCTTTAATATGAAATCCACACCGTGATACCATTCTTCCCCTTGGTGCGTAGTACAGGGGCCTTCCCGACGGTGCCTTTAGTGATGACTTGGAATCTAGAAAATAGTAGCTCAAAAATCTGCTCGAACTTTTTTTTCCCCTTTGCGGGAGTATGCTTGAAAGTTTTGTATATTGCTATTTTTGCTGACCACTGTTATTACTACTGCTGATAGAAGAAAAACTACTACTACTACTACTACTACTACTACTACTACTACTACTACTACTACTATACTACTACTACTACTACTACTACTACTACTACTACTACTACTGTTACTTTCTACTTTATTACTACTGCTGGTGCTGCTGCTGGATCCTCTTCTGCTATTTTTCTTTTTTTTTCTTCTAATACTACTGATACTTCCACTGCTACTATTACCACCACCACTACCACTATTAATACTACTACTACTACTATTACTTCTACTACTTCTGATACTACCCGTACTTGTGCAAATAAAGTGTCATCAACAATAATAGAAGCAGCATAGCAGCGATAACAGTAACAGCAGCCATAACAGCAGCAATAGCGAGAAAACAACAAAACAGCGATTGAGGTCTAAATAACAGCATTAGCGGTGGCGGCAACAGCAATTACAACAGTAGCAACAACTAAAAACAACAGCAGCAACCACCTCTTGCTGTAAATGAACCAAAGTTTTTATGCCGTCAGGAGAGGAAAGTCGGAAAAGTCATACATTTAAATTACATAAAAGGGTGACAAAAAGAGTGCACGGTTTGAAGGGCGGGAAGGAGTGGGTGGAGGGAGGAGCAGGGGAAGTTAATGGTGCAAATACTTTACTTGTTGGCAGTTGTTTTCCACGTGTTTGGCGAGCGTGCCGTGCCAAGGGGGAAAAGAGAGGAGAGAATCATGGATGGAGAGAATTTACGTAACTGGAGCAAACTATACGTATTCTTTTTACCAATATTTTATTCTTGAATCTAATATATTTTTTCATGCACGAATCCCAAGAGAAAATTTACGTATTTTGAGCAAACTATACATATTCTTTTTATCAATTTTTTTTTTTTTTAAGAATGTAATATCTTTTTTTATATGCCTGAATCCCAAGGTATTAGTAGTTTATTGACATCTACTGGCAAACAAAATAATAATCTTTCTGAATAACTGGGTGAAAAGGGTCCAAAAAGTTTTTAAATACCTCTTCTTGATTATTTGTGCAGAGTTAATCTTTTGATCGAACTTTTTAATCGAATGTTTTTACAACTTTGTTCCTGCAGTTCAAACAAAGAAAAAAAAGAATAAGAGAGAGAGAGAGAGCGAGAGAGAGAGAGAGAGAGAGAGAGAGAGAGAGAGAGAGAGAGAGAGAGAGAGAGAGAGAGAGAGAGAGAGAGAGAGAGAGAGAGAGAGAGAGAGAGAGAGAGAGACCAGGAATTAGGAAGAGAAAGAGGGAATAGTGACAGAAAAGACTAAATGGACAAGGGAATGGACAGAAAGAAAACAACAAAACAAAAGCAATGAGCAGTACCATCAGTGATCTCTTGCTGTGAAAATTGCTGTTGCTTGTTGTTGTTGTTGTTGTTGTTGTTGTGTGGTGGTGGTGGTGGTGGTGGTGGTGGTGGTGGTGTTGGTGGTGGTGGTGGTGGTGGTGTTGGTGGTGGTAGTGGTGGTGGTGGTGGTGGTGTTGGTGGTGGTGGTGTTGTTGGTGGTGGTGGTGGTGGTGGTGGTGTGTTGGTGGTAGTGGTGGCGGTGGTGGTGGTGTTGTTGGTGGTGGTGGTGGTGGTGGTGTTGGTGGTGGTGGTGGTGGTGGCGGTAGTGGTGGTGGTGGTGGTGGTGGTGGTGTTGTTGTTGTTGTGGTGGTGGTGGTGGCAGTGGTGGTGGTGGTGGTGTTGGTGGTGGTGGTGGTGGTCCTAGCACTTGGGATAATTGGTTTACATGCAATAGACTCACGTGATTTACATTTCAAGTATATAATGTTTGTTTAATGCGTTTATTTATCCACTGGAAGAGTAAATAAGGTACGAATATTGGATCACCGAGTGTTTATTCTGTAGAAAAATATATACAATGCAATATGTGGCGTTGTATTTCCGCGAGGCTATGAAATTATGACCTCTTAAACGGTGCTTCATATAAGTGTTCATTTTTAGATCCTGTCATTGTGTTTGTAAATGTCCAATGTCCATTTCTTCATTCATTCTTTCTTTCACATATGACGTTTATTAAATACTTCATTCACTTGCTCATCTCATCATCATTCATTTATTCATCTCACTTCATCTTTACATCATCATATATTCAGTTGCATTCTTCCTTTAGGCTTAATCTTAGGGCTACAATTGATTCGATTTTAGTAACTATATGATTTAGATGCTGTTACTCATATATTTATTTGCAGTTTTTATTATATTTTTTTATTATAAGGTTATTTTATTATATGATTTATTATAAGGCTACATTTTTGTCGATTTTAGTAACTATATGAATTAGATGCTTCTACTGCTACTACTTAATTCTGATATTACTGCTGGATTCATTGGTAATGCTAATAATAATGATAACAATTATAATAATAATGATTTTTTTTTATCAGTTATTGTTATCATTGTCACTATTGTTATTACCATTATTATTGCTATTGCTATTAGTGTTACTAATTATAATCATCATTGGTATAATTATCACTGAGAATAGCAACAATTCCTCCCCTAACCCTCCATGATTACATTACCTGACGTGACGTGCATTATGCGGCAGGCAAGGCCACGTGGTTACCTTGCCATCACGACTCTGCTGTTCACGTCACTGCCACTAACTCACTAACTCATCACGACTCTGCTGTTCACGTCACTGCCACTAACTCACTAACTCATCACGACTCTGCTGTTCACGTCACTGCCACTAACTCACTAACTCATCACGACTCTGCTGGTCACGTCACTGCCACTAACTCACTAACTCATCACGACTCGGCTGTTCACGTCACTGCCACTAACTCACTAACTCATCACGACTCGGCTGGTCACGTCACTGCCACTAACTCACTAACTCATCACGACTCGGCTGTTCACATCACTGCCACTAACTCACTAATCATCCACTCGCTGGCAGTCACGCACTACTCACATATCACGACTGGCTGTCACGTCACTGCCACTAACTCACTAACTCATCACGACTCGGCTGTTCACGTCACTGCCACTAACTCACTAACTCATCACGCTCGCTGCACTAACCCAACGCTGCCATTCCTGCTTTATATCCACCCAAAACTAGAAAATATACGAAATAATGCTATGTAACTGAAAAAATATCTTCTCTCTCAAATGAAAAAATATTAGGAAATAAGTGACGAAGTGAAACTCATCTCGTTCGCTGCACTAACCCAACGCTGCCACTCTGATCTTATAGACATGAAAAACGAGAAAATATACGAATAAATGCAACGTAACTGAAAAATAACTCGCTGCTCTCAAATGAAAATAAATACGGAAATAAATAAGTATAAAATAAGGAAAATAAGGAATAATATATAAGAAAAGGAAAATAAGGAAAATAATAAAAATAAATAGGGAAAAAATAGGTATGGAAAATAAATAAGGCAATGAGTGAGGAAGTGACCGGGCTGCAGGCGGCACGGAGTGAATGCAAATAATAAGTTAAGACATTTAGAGATGCCTCCATAATGGGACATCACGTTCAGAGGCTTAACTGTGCAATCAAGTTGACTGAAATGGAGTGTTTGTTTGTGTATTTGCGTGCGTGGGGGGGAGTGTGTGTGTGTGGAGAGAGAAGAGAGAGAGAGAGAGAGAGAGAGAGGAGAGAGAGAGAGAGAGAGAGAGAGAGAGAGAGAGAGAGAGAGAGGAGAGAGAGAGAGAGAGAGAGAGAGAGAGAGAGAGAGAGAAAAAAAAAATGATGTGATGTAAAGGCAGCTGAAATTACTAGTGTGTGTGTGTGTGTTGTGTGTGTGTGTGTGTGTGTGTGTGTGTGTGTGTGTGTTGTGTGTGTGTGTGTGTGGTGTGTATGTGTGTGTGTGTGTGTGTGTGTGTGTGTGTGTGTGCCGGAATTACTAAAATATTAATATTAAACTCCATTCAATTAACTCGAGGATACAGAACATTGAGTTGGCATTAAGCATTTCTATTTGCAGTATTGGCATCAAGGTCAATCAAAATCATGGCATGCGTGTACCTGCAGCGACGGGATGAATGCCTCGCCTCTCCCTGCGTCCCGTACTAATAACACCCCAGATCCATGAAGCTTACGATACCGTGGATCTCGGCGTTTCCCTGACGTGGAGAGCATTCACTGCCTGACAACCCGATAGCAGGGACACAAAGGCGGTCTCAAAGCTGCTCCTCGGCCTTCCCTACGCTATACCAGCTTTAGGGAAACGTCGGGTTAACAAGAGCATCCAGCTATTGTCCTGCCGTTACGTATACGCCCGTGGTCTCCCTTGATCTGCGATACCAGTCACCTGTTACTGGTGGCGCTCGCTGGGTCCCTTTTGTTTCTCTTTCCATCTGGGGCTCTAATTGGCCATTGTGTGGTTGCCAGTGGGCGTTTTGAAGCTGTTTCTCCGTTTTGAATGTGTCTGTTTGTGTGTGTGTGTGTGAGAGAGAGAGAGAGAGAGAGAGAGAGAGAGAGAGAGAGAGAGAGAGAGAGAGAGAGAGAGAGAGAGAGAGAGAGAGAGAGAGAGAGAGAGAGAGAGAGAGAGAGAGAGAGAGAGAGAGAGAGAGAGAGAGAGAGAGAGAGAGAGAGAAGCCAAGCATAGATAAAGGGCATAGGAGAAAAACAAATGAAATTGACAATGAAAGAATGAAAAGTAAGGTAAAACAATGAACACCATGATTGATGTGAATGAATAATGCTGGTGGTGGTTGTGGTGGTGGTGATGGTGGTGATGGTGGAGGTGGTGGTGGTGATGGTGGTGGTGGTGGTTCTGCTGGGGGATGAAGCAGTGAAGCCTTTGCCTCATTCCGTTATTAGGAAACGGTAAGTAATTCGACAAAGTGAGCGTCAGGCCATTTTTTAACGATCCTGATCTATGAGAAGAGAATGAAAATTGAGAATCTGGAATAAGGTAGTTGGGTGGCGACAGGTTGTGACTATAAGGTTGTGAATGTTATAGTAGCCTGCTGATAGTGACCTGCCGGGGTTGGTGGCCTATACTGCGGCAGCTTAACGAGGGCTCAAATGCTGCATCAAAGTATATATCATTCATGGGGTGAAACAAAAGTGTTTTCAAATGTTTGACGTCACCTTTGTTGGGATTTTCTTTTTCCAGGGCTAACCTGACAATACCATTATCGTGGTTAGTCAGACTCTGTTGATACCCTTGGGTGCCGGCTTGTCGTGCAAATTTTGTAACCTCTTTTAACCATTCCCGTTATCCTTTTGTAGTGATAAAATTTTGTCATTTTTGGCTTGGTGGTAAATACGATGATTCGAAGTGAGAGATTATATCCTTAAATCTTCATTTTGTTTCGAAACCTGCAACAATTCAGGTATATTCCGTGTACACAATATATTCCGTGTATAAGCCTTCGCGCCTCGTCGCTTCTGTTCATTCCGCGGTGGTTTGCGTGTTGGCATTATAGTCACTTATGTTTACCACATATATGGTACACATATTCCATGCATGCACCTTTTATGTTAGCACATTGTATTTTATTGATGCTTGTAATTTATGAGATGTACATAAAGGGGTAAACATGTGTGCCTATAATGCCAACACGGTGCAGCAGAAGTAGCAGTGTAATGTAACTACCGTAATGCAGATGGAATAGGAATAACTGATAAAACACAGCTACGTAATAATAACATACCTACTACGATACAACTTGTGCTAGTGACTAGTATAATGCAGCCAGCACACATACCACGTTATTGTTCAACATAAAGTTAATGATGTAATGCAAGTTGTATAGTAATTTACCTTTCATTAATACACTGTAGGTTGTCTCTTTTTATTCTGACGTAAATGGACTCAGGCTGAGCTGCTTGTCGTTAGCATAGCTAGTAATCTTATTATACTTTATGTAATCGCTCATTGGCCAGTGGTGAGGCGGACTGTCTTACGTGGACCCGCATTGAGCTGTCAGCATTATACGTGTACCGTGTAGGGTGGTCCACCAAAACTATTTTTCTACTTTTATTCCTCCACAAGGTTATTTTTTGTCCATTACCCATAGTTTACAAGCCTATGAAATTTCATGGCGATAAAACTTAATTTAGAGGTCGACCCATCATCTCGCTTTCTATCATAGGATTTAACCCGGAAAATATCACATACCCGAATTGGAGCACTTCCCGACATCACAGACCCAAATGGTGTTGATTTCTGAATTCTCCGGGGTTGATAACCCCATAGACCACATTTTATCAACTAAAAACTGATATACAGCTGTCTGAATGCTGAATTTCATTATTTGGTTTTCACAGTAAATTTTAGGGGTAGGCCATACCCTGATTAGGGTACTTCTAGTAGAGATAAAGCAAAATGGTTCGCATTTTTGAACTCAGAAGGGTCGATTTACACATAGAAGTGGTTTCATCGGCACTGATTTATTGACAATTCACAAAATATTGCCAAAAAAATCGTTTTTCTATAGGAAAATAGAGAAATTGACATTTTCTGTCATATTTTGCAGGTTTTAGTAAATAAATGAAATATGAAAGCATTTCTATGTGTAAATCGACCCTTCTAAGTTCATAAATCCAAACCATTTTGTTCTATCTCTATTAGAAGTACCCTAACCAGGGTATGGCCTACCCCTAATTTACGGTATGAAAACCAAATAATGGAAATCAGCATTCAGACAGCTGTATATCAGTTTTTAGTTGATAAAATGTGTCTATGGGGTTTCCAACCCCGGAGAATTCAGAAATCAACACCATTTGGGTCTGTGATGTCGGGAAGTGCTCCAATTCGGGTATGTGATATTTTCCAGGTTAAATCCTATGATAGAAAGCGAGATGATGGGACGACCTCTAAATATCATTGTATCGCAATGAAATTTTGCACACAAGGAGTGGAATGCAACACGAAAAAAAGCAGCGGTGTGGAGAAAGGACCACTGCACTTTGAAATTTTACCCCCTCTTCTTGGACCACCCTACACTGTACAGTGTTACACGCATTCTTTTCTTTGTAGTTCTCATTTGTCGTGTAATGACTGATTTTCCTGACCGATGCTCTGTTTAATATAGACAACTTTAATTAAATAAGAGCCTATCATTCAGCTAGTTATACATAAGTGTTCATGCAGCGTTTGTTATCTCAAATGGAATTTCTTTTGTGAAACTATCTGGTCAGCGTGAAAATAAACGATGGTATGTAATAAAAGTCTCCAATTAATACGTGTGTGCTATGGCGTGATGAACAAAGCGGGAATTAAGGGAAATAATGACGTAAGTATGCCAAGTGGGAGGCACTGAGGACGAACACCAATTAACATGATCCACGCTCAGGTTTTTCTGACACATTTTTCATTTTACCTTTTGATCACAGCAATGAGGAGAAATTTTTATCGTGGATGTCATTAATTGCATATTTTTTCACTTATTTTAATTGTCCATCAAAGAAACTAATATGCAGACATTTTCTTTGCCTACTCTTATTTGCATTCACATTATGTAGCTCAATCTCATACATATTCTACTGTATATTGATGATGAAAAACTAAAAGTTTCGTATCAGAAATGAATGCCATGGCAGAGAAAATATAAATCTCGTATATATCGAAAAGATCAGCTGAGGAACGCTTCAACATGTATCATTTCACACAACTCACTCCAATAACCGACTATATATACTACGTAAAGTAACATATATCAGTGAATTTGTATATGCGTCAAGAGCAGGGAGGTTTATCGGAGCACAAAGGCAGTGGGAAGAAAACCCCCACCTATTGTTAATTGATCATGGAGCCGATCTCTACTGTATTTGCTGTATTTGCTGAGGTAAAGGAGTCGGTGTTGAAAGCTGGACGCCGCGGTGCTACAGGTTTCAAAGAGCAACCGTGTCCCCACCGCAGCCACCTTTTCTCGCAACATGGCGTGGTACATCTCGCCTTCCATGTGAGGTGAAAGGAAAAAGGAGAGCTTTCTGACCGAAGAAGTATTTGGTATCAAGGTGAGAGAGAGAGAGAGAGAGAGAGAGGAGAGAGAGAGAGAGAGAGAGAGAGAGAGAGAGAGAGAGAGAGAGAGAGAGAGAGAGAGAGAGAGAGAGAGAGAGAGAGAGAGAGAGAGAGAAGAGAGAGAGAGAGAGAGAGAGAGAGAGAGAGAGAGAGAGAGAGAGAGAGAGAGAGAGAATTCTCCAAATGCTGCATCAAATAAATTTCGACGTGACTCGAATGAAAGGGTGTGTACACGTATAGCCTATTAGGGGAGAGAGAGAGAGAGAGAGAGAGAGAGAGAGAGAGAGAGAGAGAGAGAGAGAGAGAGAGAGAGAGAGAGAGGAGAGAGAGAGAGAGAGAGAGAGAGAGAGAGAGAGAGAGAGAGAGAGAGAGAGAGAGAGAGTATCAGGCAAAACAAATCTCTGAAAAGGTAATATGGGATCCGATAACTAATGATGCTAAACTAAAGTTGATCTCATTTTGATGCAGCATAAGAGTTCGTTTCAATTATTCCTGAGCTCGAGTAGGTGTGATCGAGGCGAAATCAGGAAGCTAGTTTAGGATATAATGCCAGTCGAGTCCGTAAGATTAAAAGGTACGCTTGGAAATTTGGCCAGACAGTTATCAGTAACAGGTGACTCAAGGTATTAAGGGGCTGGATTACAGGTGCGAAAGATAATTGAAATTCGCCATTAGTATACGATTATTACTATTACTACTGCTGCATTATTTTTGCTTTTGTTACTACTACTACTACTACTACTACTACTACTACTAGTATTACTATTACTCCTTCTACTACTACTACTACTACGACTACTACGACTTCTACTACTACTACTACTACTACTACTACTACTACTACTACTACTACTACTACTACTACTACTACTACTACTACTACTACTACTACTACTACTACTACTACTACTACTACTACTACTATGACAAAAATATCAAACAATAATATTTGTTCTCATTTTGGGTAAGTTAATCCTCATTTTTCATGTATCAGGAATAACCCACAATTTCCATTACATTGAATTACCTTATTTTAATTGAGCCATAATAAAAACATTCATTTCATTGGCATTACGAATGATTACAACACAAATGATCCGTATAATGCCAGTACATAGATGCGTTTGCTCATATTACATGATTCAGCGGAACAGGAACCAGACCATAACAGACCAGAACATTACCATCATCATCATCATCATCATCCCATCATCATCACCATCATCATCACCATCATCATCACCATCATCATCACCATCATCATCACCATCATCATCACCATCATACTGGTAAACTCTGGATCTCTTTTTCTGTTTCTATTTTTCCACCTTCCTTCGACTTAAATTTTTTCAAGCAAGGCACCTACAAGGCACCTCCCGAACTAAATTGCCCCCCCCCCCCCTCTTTATATTCTCTTACTGTCTTCTTTATAGGGACTGGCAATGATGTGGGCTTTTTGTTACTTTTTTTTTCGCTTGACCAGTCCTTTGTGATGTAAAAAAAGAAGAAAAGAGGAGAATTACCGCCACTCTCTCTCACGTGTATCTCTTAGTAAACCATTTATACTTATAACATACACGTTGCAGCGGAGATAATACTTGATTGCTTTGACTACTTTGCCTCGGGAAGAATATTTGATTAATGCATGATTATATTTGACCCCTTTGAAATATGAGCAAGGTTACAGGTTAAGGTTACAAGGTTAGGTTAAACAAGGTTACATGTAAGTGTGTTAAGGGCGAAGCTATTGCTGTGTAACGATGATTGGCATGGCTTATTGCAGGGTAGAGGTGCACTGTTCTGACTGTATATCTGGCTAGCACTCTGACTGTATATCTGGCTAGCACTCTGACTGTATATCTGGCTAGCACTCTGACTGTATATCTGGCTAGCACTCTGACTGTATATCTGGCTAGCACTCTGAATGTATATCTGGCTAGCACTCTGACTGTATATCTGGCTAGCACTCTGAATGTATATCTGGCTAGCACTCTGACTGTGTATCTGACTAGCACTCTGAATGTATATCTGACTAGCACTCTGACTGTATATCTGACTAGCACTCTGACCATATATCTGACTAGCACTCTGACCGTATATCTGGCTAGCACTCTGACCGTATATCTGACTAGCACTCTGACCGTATATCTGGCTAGCACTCTGACCGTATATCTGACTAGCACTCTGACTGTATATCTGGCTAGCACTCTGACCGTATATCTGGTTAGCACTCTGATTGTATATCTGGTTAGCACTCTGACTGTGTATCTGACTAGCACTCTGACTGTATATCTGGCTAGCACTCTGACTGTGTATCTGACTAGCACTCTGACTGTATATCTGACTAGCACTCTGACTGTATATCTGGCTAGCACTCTGACCGTATATCTGACTAGCACTCTGACTGTATATCTGGCTAGCACTCTGACTGTATATCTGACTAGCACTCTGACTGTATATCTGACTAGCACTCTGACTGTATATCTGGCTAGCACTATGACCGTATATCTGGCTAACACTCTGACCGTATATCTGGCTAGCACTCTGACCGTATATCTGACTAGCACTCTGACCATATATCTGACTAACACTCTGACTGTATATCTGACTAGCACTCTGACTATGTATCTGACTAGCACTCTGACTGTATATCTGGCTAGCACTCTGACTGTATATCTGACTAGCAATCTGACTGTATATCTGACTAGCACTCTGACTGTATATCTGGCTAGCACTCTGACCGTATATCTGGCTAACACTGGACGTATATCTGACTAGCACTCTGACTGTATATCTGACTAGCACTCTGACCGTATATCTGACTAGCACTCTGACTGCATATCTAACTAGCACTCTGACCGTATATCTGGTTAGCACTCTGACTGTATATCTGGCTAGCACTCTGACCGTATATCTGGCTAACACTCTGACCGTATAACTGGCTAACACTCTGGACGTATATCTGACTAGCACTCTGAACGTATATCTGACTAGCACTCTGACTGTATATCTGGCTAACACTCTGACCGTATATCTGGCTAACACTCTGGACGTATATCTGACTAACACACTGGACGTATATCTGACTAGCACTCTGACTGTATATCTAACTAGCACTCTGACTGTATATCTGGCTAACATTTTGATATAAAGGCAGTGCACAGGTATAGTTTGTTCTGTCTGGCCCAAAAAGTGTTGTATGTGGCCGTCATGAGGTGTGACAGCAGAGTATGTTGTAGTGACGTGTTTGGTGCATGCATTTGCTTGGCAGTTATCGTGACGGAAGTGACACGTCCTTTCTAGTTTTCAATAACAAAAGCAACGTAAATCCTGTACCGGAAATTAGGATTATGTTCACCTTTTAGAAACTGATGTGTTTGTTTGCGTTTTATATTTTTATTTACTGGTCTTCTTATATAAATGTGTGTTTTAAATATTTGATTGCCCTTAGTACAGCTTAAGAGGATTTTGTGTGTGTGTGTGTGCGTGTGTGTATGTGTGTGTGTGCGTGTGTATGTGTGTGTGTGGTGTGCGTGTGCGTGTGCGTGTGCGTGTGCGTGTGCGTGTGTGTGTGTGTGTGTGTGTGGTAAAAAGTTAGTCAGGTAGGATAGCCGGTACTCTTAAGCGGCACTTTTTAATAGGGGAAAGTACGATCTCGTTTAGCTCACAGGTTAGAGCCAGTAGCAACCTTCCCCTTAAAAACAATGCTGTAATATATAAGAAGCAAACGTGCGGCGTAATTTTGTAGTGTAATCAGGAGGCTGCACAAAGCAACAGATGAGAGAGATAACGTCTAGGCCAGGTAAAGAGGTTAGTGTGATGAATAGTTGTTTATTATTTATGTTGTAGAATAGGTGTTTCTTTAGATAGATTAAATTAGATAGATAGATTTTTCGCCTTTTTTCTAGATAACGTTTAGGTCAGGTAAAGAGGTTAGTATGATGAACTTCTTTTTTTATAGTGGTGTTTCTTTGTTTTCTTTTATCTGTTTTTGAGCAGGTACTTAAGTGAATTTATAAAGGGTTTTAGATCGCCCATCTGAGGAAGCAAATTATACTTTCCCATCGTTATACATGATACTATAACAGGCATACTATACTTATACAAGCTTGAGTATAATTTTATTTGAGACTTACTATGGTTGCTATACTATGTAGACTATACACAGGCTGGCTAGACTATACAGGCTTGAGTACAATTTTATTTGATACTTACTAGGCTTGCTATACTAGACTATACAGGCTTGCTAACTATACAGGTTGAGTACAATTTTATTTGATACTTACTAGGCTTGCTATACTAGACTATACAGGCTTGCTAAACTATACAGGTTTGAGTACAATTTTATTTGATACTTACTAGGCTTGCTATACTAGACTATACAGGCTTGCTAGACTATACAGGCTTGAGTACAATTTGATTTGATACATACTAGGCTTGCTACACTAGACTATACAGGCTTGCTAGACTATACAGGCTTGAGTACAATTTTATTTGATACTTACTAGGCTTGCTATACTAGGCTATACAGGCTTGCTAGACTATACAGGCTTGAGTACAATTTTATTTGATACTTACTAGGCTTGCTATACTAGACTATACAGGCTTGCTAGACTAGGGGAGGGGGAGGCGGTAGCGGAGCGGTTAGAGTCTCCGACTGGCGTTCTCGGTGACCCGAGTTCGATCCCCGAAGAAACCCAAAACCTTTCTGCACCGTCGAGTGGCCTAAGATGAACTTTGCCCACATGCCCTGCCTATCAACTCTACCTTCGACTGCGAGTGCATCGGAGGACACAGGGGGGCGGCATGAGCCTCACAGGCGTCACTATAAGAAACCTGCCTGCGCCACCAACGGGCGAGGACCAACCATCAGAATCCTCAAGTGAACCTCCAGAGCCTACCACCCGAGCCCTGGGTCACCACTGCC
>JACEEZ010025652.1:29876-37376 GCA_016584305.1 Chionoecetes opilio | reverse complement strand
GGCAGTGGTGACCCAGGGCTCGGATGGTAGGCTCTGCAGGTTCACTTGAGGGCTGTGATGGTCGGTCCTCGCCCGTGGTGGCGCAGGCCAGGATTTTTATAGTGACGCATGTAGAGGCTCATGCCGCCCCCCTGTGTCCTCTGATGCACTCGCAATCGAAGGTAGAGTTGATGGGCAGGCATGTGGGTGTTCTTAGGCTACTCGGCGGTGCAGAAAGGTTTTGGTTTTCTTCGGGGATCGAACTTGGGTCACCGAGAACGCCAGTCGGAGATGCTAACCACTCCGCTACCGCCTCCCCCGGTAGACAGAAAAAGGTGGAGTTGACAGAACATTTGACAGAAGAAGGTGGAGTTGACAGAACAGTTGGGAGAAGAAGGTGGAGTTGACAGAACATGTTGAAAGAAGGTGGAGTTGACAGAACAGTTGACAGAATAAAGTGGAATTGACAGAACATTTGGCAGAGGGTGGCGTTGACAGAACAGTTGACAGAAGAAAGTGGAGTTGACAGAACAGTTGACAGAAGGTAGAGTTGACAGAACAGTTGGCAGAAGGTGGCGTTGACAGAACAGTTGGCAGAAGGTGGAGTTGACAGAACATGTTGACAGAAGAAAGTGGAGTTGACAGAAAAGTTGGCACAAGGTGGAGTTGACATAACATGTGGCAGAAGGAGGAGTTGACAGAGCCAGGTGATACTTAGCATAATGGACTCACGGTGCGCCCGTCACCTGTCTGTTCCCCCGCCAGGCACCTTAGGCGGCGTTGTCACTTTACTCAATATATTCCTCTCCATGTGCCTCCTAACGCACAGATAAGAGACTCACGGAGGCATTGGGAGGTGCGTCGAAAAGAATGTTATTTGATGTATATTTTGCGTATGTTGTGATTCATGGTAACATCTGTATTGGAATAGTACCCTAGAAAGCCTGTAACAACTGCAGCAATAACAGTATTGTACGTAAAACCTGGACCCCCTACAGCCTTCACATCCATGTAAAGTCTGTACTCCCCTGTAAACTTGTGGTGCCTTTAAAGTATGTAACCTTCATAGAAACCTGTAGGACCTCGCAAACAAACCTGCGAACCCTATGTACAGCCTGCAACTCTCCTTATAGAAAACCTGCAACGCCATAACAATGCACTAAAATATCCAGGTATTCAAAGATACTAAAAAAAGGTAACTAATAAAAGTACTAAAAGAGGTACTAAACACTCAAAGGTACTAAAAAAAAGATAAAAAGACGCTTAAAAAGGCAGCATGTTTTAGGAGCAAATGGGGAGTCGAGGCGTGGCGGACGGCGGGCTCTTCAGCGTCGCCGTCACGCACACCGCCTAATGATTAATGGAATTGGGTCTCGTCCATCACATTCTTTAGTCAGAGTCAGGCCCGCATATCCCTGGAGCCGTCTAACCCGACGATCCATCATCGACTCTTTACCGCCAATGCTGAGAAAGAGGCTGAGGAAGGAGGCTGCTTTGTTTACCTATATAAGCTGCTCTGTGCTCTCTCTCTCTCTCTCTCTCTCTCTCTCTCTCTCTCTCTCTCTCTCTCTCTCTCTCTCTCTCTCTCTCTCTCTCTCTCTCTCTCTCTCTCTCTCTCTCTCTCTCTCTCTCTCTCTCTCTCTCTCTCTCTCTCTCTCTCTCTCTCTCTCTCTCTCTCTCTCTCTCTCTCTCTCTCTCTCTCTCTCTCCTTACTTCCTTCACTATTTCCCTCTTCCTTTGTTCCCCGTGTCCCTTTCTTTTCCTGGTAGACTGAATATAAAGCCTACTGACACACACACACAACACACAACACACACACACATACACACACACACAACACACACACACACACACACACACACACACACACACACACACACACACACACACACACACACACAACACACAACACAGACACAGACACAGACACACACACAGACACAACACAACACACACAACACACACACACACACACACACAACACAACACGACACAGACACAGACACAGACACACAGACAACAGACACACAGACACAGACACAGACACAGACACAGACACACAGACACAGACACAGACACAGACACACAGACACAGACACAGATACACACACACACACACACACACACACACACACACACACACACACACACACACACACACACACACACACACACACACACACACACACACACACACACACACACACACACACACACAGACACACACACACAGACACAGACACAGACACAGATACAGACACAGACACACACACGCACAAACACACGCTATTGATATTCTGGAGTTAAATGTCTGCGTTCTGCCTTTCCTTTCACGCTATGATATTCTGGAGTTAAATGTCTGCGTTCTGCCTTTCCTTTCTCCCATGAGTTTCGTTTTACATGTTAGCTAGAATATCTCTCCGTTTTGCTCTCTGTGCTTGGAACGTGAAACTTGAAAAATGGGAATAATTACAGAGAATAGAATGTTAAAATTGTCACTAGTACATAGAGAATATGGGCGAGAGAGTGAACTAGGAAGCAGAATATCGTATAACCGACACAATTTGACTTTATAACTCTAGAAAGAATCCAACACGTTTATATAGTATATTTAGATTCCAAAGTTTGTGGAGTTGAAGAGTTTGAGGAGAGCATCGAGAGGTTGTGTTTCCTACCGCTCAGTGGGAGGATAGGAAGGGATAGGAGGATAGGAAGGGATAGGAGGATAGTAAGGGATAGGAGGATAGTAAGGGATAGGAGGATAGGAAGGGATAGGAGGATAGGAAGGGAGGCAAAACAAGGGTGGATTGATACATTATGGTGTGGCGTCAAGAGAAGTGAGAAGAGAAGAGAAGTGACTAACAGTGAAGTGTTATCGCCTCCCTGTCCTCCTAATTAATGGTTCAAGTTCAGCTTCGTGGACTATTCTAACTATTCTCTGCCATTTGTTTCAGACAGATATTAACACCTTTTTTTCCGTATTTAAATGCAAGTTTACGGAGAACAAAGCCCTGAATTTATTAGAAGTTTGTAGGGAGTTGAGTGACTGTCACAAGTGGGAATAACATTGTCTTACAAATGAGAGAGAGAGAGAGAGAGAGAGAGAGAGAGAGAGAGAGAGAGAGAGAGAGAGAGAGAGAGAGAGAGAGAGAGAGAGAGAGAGAGAGAGAGAGAGAGAAGAGAGAGAGAGAGAGAAGAAGAGAGAGAGAGAGAGAGAGAGAATATTGTTTCATATATCACGCACTGTTGCATCCTGGAATTCAAAACTTTTCTGAAAATCATTTAGAGTATTGTGTGCCGGTATGTAGACCTCAAGATTTTACTTTGACTTTATTGTGAAGTTTTGTTTTGGAGAGAGAGAGAGAGAGAGAGAGAGAGAGAGAGAGAGAGAGAGAGAGAGAGAGAGAGAGAGAGAGAGAGAGAGAGAGAGAGAGAGAGAGAGGAGAGAGAGAGAGAGAGAGAGAGAGAGAGAGAGAGAGACAGAGACAGCGACTGGCTGCACGTGGCTGCAAAATCACCCTCAATTGGGTTCCCAGCCATATAGGCCTTAGTGGCAACGAAACAGCTGACAGAGCTGCAAAATCAGCCGCTGCCCTTCCCAGCCCCACCACGGCTGTTCTGCCCAGCCTCTCCCAAACTCTACTCAAAATAAAGTCTGCCTCGCACGCCTTGTCCCGCCAGCAACACGAGGCCACAGTCGCCCTATCATCACCCTCTGCCTCCTGGTACGCTGCTGCAACAGCTTACCACCCACTTCCCCAAGACCCATCCATCCCCCCACACGTACGGGACCGACTACACCGTCTCCGCCTCGGCTTTCCCTGCTTTGAGGAAATCCGCCAGGGCGATGTGGACATCACCTGTGATCACTGCCAGGTCACCTCCCCCTTTGCACTCCAACACTACCTCCTGAAGTGCAAGGCAACGTCCCACCTCAGGGAACGCCTCCCACCTCATCCGCAGCCCGGACATCCAGGTGCCGCCGCCGCTGCTGCTGCGGTAATTAGATCTGTCCCTCTGGCCACTCTCACCTACACCGTTCGGGAGTATCACCCCCCAAGGTAGCTCCAACACACTGCCTTTTTTTATGGTAATGCCATCATTCCACAGGCGGGCTGCTATAGGTAAAAGCTCGCGTCAACCAAAAGTGTTGACAAAATATTAACAACAACAGAGAGAGAGAGAGAGAGAGAGAGAGAGAGAGAGAGAGAGAGAGAGAGAGAGAGAGAGAGAGAGAGAGAGAGAGAGAGAGAGAGAGAGAGAGAGAGAGAGAGAGAGAGAGAGAGAGAGAGAGAGAGAGAGAGAGAGAGAGTAAAACAAATCTTATTCGTGATAGCTTGTGACAAATTCCCTTAACTTTGTAACTTTATCCTTAGGTGACTCTTATATCTTTACCCACAGTACATAACCTACGAAACCTGCGTGTGTGTGTGTGTGTGTGTGTGTGTGTGTGTGTGTGTGTGTGTGTGTGTGTGTGTGTGTGCGTGTGTCTGTGTCTGTGTGTGTGTGTGCGTGGGACTGTGTCTGTGTGTGTGTGTGTGTGTGTGTGTGTTTTAGGTGATGTATGGAATAGGGATGCGTCTAGTCATGCAGTAATAGTCGAGGATTATCTGGTATATAATATTAAATACAACTATGTCAAAGTGAAGGTCATGCTTGTGTGGCTCAGTAATTGTTTAATGACGAAGAGTTACAACGTTGTCGCGTGACGGAGTGAAAGTTTGGCGCTTCCCCTGTATATCGTGGTCATAGGGTGAGAGAGAGAGAGAGAGAGAGAGAGAGAGAGAGAGAGAGAGAGAGAGAGAGAGAGAGAGAGAGAGAGAGAGAGAGAGAGAGAGAGAGAGAGAGAGAGAGAGAGAGAGATTGAGATTGAGATGAGATTGAGAGAGAGAGAGAGAGAGAGAGAGAGAGAGAGAGAGAGAGAGAGAGAGAGAGAGAGAGAGAGAGAGAGAGAGAGAGAGAGAGAGAGATCCGTTTTAGGTATATAATTATTGTACTTGGGGTTATTTTTGGTTTATTTTTGGTTATTTTCGGTTCTTTTAGGTTTATTTTAGGTTATTTCAGGTTATTTGAGGTTTATTTTAGGTTATTTTACTGTGAACGTTTTGATTATTTCTACTTTTTTTTAGGTATGATGTTATGTACACCTGGTTTTTGCACTACTTCTATCACAACCACCACCATTATTTATATTACTGCCGTGTCTTCTGATTAAAATGACAGAAAACTAACAACAAAAATGAGTACTCAGACATTTCTCCCGAAAAAATATACACAAAAGCCTAAAAGAAATCGTGAAAATGTCAGGTTTTTGAGATTTTCCCAGGTAATCAGTTCTGTCATCAATTACGCATGATGGAGGACTGGTCTAATAGGTGAAATACAGCCCATTATTATGTCATTATCTCTGGCAGCAGGCACCACCAAATTGCTCTCCATTCCTCCCTCTCTTCCCTCCTCCACTATCCATCCCTTCCACCTCTTCCACCACTCCACTCCTCTAACCAGTCATGTCCACTCTTGCATCTCACACTCACCACCTCTCCCAGAATCGTTTGTCAGAAGGTTTAATATATCACAAGTTTACAACCAATTATCGCCGGGCTGGTGGCAGGGCTGGGCGGCGGGTGAGGGTGTGCAAAAATTAATTGGAAGTCAACCTGGTTTGAAATGTCGCAGGTGATAAGGATTAAAGTTTGGTTAAGCGAATAGGTGTTACATGTGCACCTGAGCGTCATGATTAAAGGTGCTGCTCGCGTCATGGTCAGGTATTATTGACTGGTTATGTGGTGCGTTTATTGGAGAGAGAGAGAGAGAGAGAGAGAGAGAGAGAGAGAGAGAGAGAGAGAGAGAGAGAGAGAGAGAGAGAGAGAGAGAGAGAGAGAGAGAGAGAGAGAGAGAGAGAGAGAGAGAGAGAGAGAGAGAGAGAGAGAGAGAGAGAGAGAGAGAGAGAGAGAGAGAGATGTGTCCTGATTGATAACTCCTTCCAAAATATCTTTATTATATCCCCTCAATAATGTATGTTGATGACGGACTTATATTGTTTTAGTTGATCATACATCTACCTGACGCAGAAAAGTCGCAACCCTCGATTACCTTATGTCAGAAAGGCAGATGAGTCTTTTTAGAGATTAATCGCTGCTTGATGTTTGATGAGATGGATCACCTGCTTCAGGTTGTCTTTGATATTACTGAAGATGCAACTCTTACAACTACAGCTCCAAAGAAAGATGTTCTCCATGCATGTATAGGGAAACGACGGTGTATATGTAAAACCAGCACCTGAAGATTAGTAATGATAATAGAAAAATATCTAAGGGTAATATATATCTGTAAACTTAATAGCAAACCATCGAAAAAGCGTAATAGCAAACAGAGTAAAAAGAGAAAAATACTTAAGGGTGATGGAAACCTAATAGCAAACTGTGCTTAAACAAGGGACTCTGAGCAACCAACATTTAGTGATGAATTTAATATCGTGAATGAACATTTTTTTCTAACACAATTTTTAGAGGCGTGTTTCGAGTAATAGCGTTAGGGTGTAATAAAGCGAAGGTACGCCGAGCTATATTACACAGGTACATTCTACTATAAATCCTGCTTGAGTTATGGTGGGAACATTATTTTTTTTATTAATTTTAGTGTAGTACGGTAATGCGTTTAATAGTAACCCGTTTTATTTCACATTAATTAAGGCTGCTTGTCAAATACCAGGGAGGAACGACCGTCTTTTTGTATTTTATTAAGGAAATACTGAATATATAAAAAACCCGATGCTGCTTCGAAATGACATAATAACAGTAATTGCGTTGCTCTTTATTACTCCTACATTGCAATACGAAAACTGAATTGAAACTAAAATTATGATAAGCAATATACATTAGGACTGATAATGGTAATGGGAAGAAGCAGAAGAACAAAGAAGGGAAAGTAAGAAGAACAAAAGACTGAACAAGTAGAACAAGATATGATTAATGTTATGAACTTAGGATTAATGTTAACAGTGGTATCTTAAAATATAATGTGACTAGACCATCTGTGTAAGTGATTTGCCTTCGCTCTTGTTAGCAATGTGTGATTACTTGCTGTGTAAATCCTGTTAGACTCTGAATTATTTTTTCAACGTTGAGTTTATATACACCAAATATTATGCCGCTGGTGAATTACGATGAGAGAGAGAGAGAGAGAGAGAGAGGGAAGAGAGAGAGGGGAGAGAGAGGAGAGGAGAGAGAGAGAGAGAGAGAGAGAGAGAGAGAGAGAGAGAGAGGAGAGAGAGGAGAGAGAGAGAGAGAGAGAGAGAGAGAGAGAGAGAGAGAGATAATGAAAAAAGACTGAGAAGAAGCAAGGGAAAACAGATGGTGGATAGAAGTGAGAGAGAGAGAGAGAGAGAGAGAGAGAGAGAGAGAGAGGAGAGAGAGAGAGAAGAGAGAGAGAGAGAGAGAGAGAGAGAGAGAGAGAGAGAGAGAGAGAAGAGAGAGAAGAGAGAGGAGGGAGAGGAAAGATGGTGGATATAGAGATGGA
>JACEEZ010025652.1:22376-24876 GCA_016584305.1 Chionoecetes opilio | reverse complement strand
TCAGCTTGATTTCTCCGCCGTAAGTCGTATCTCAGCTTGATTTCTCCGCCGTAAGTCGTATCTCAGCTTGATTTATCCGCCGTAAGTCGTATCTCAGCTTGATTTTCCGCCGTAGAGTCGTATCTCAGCTTGATTTATCCGCCGTAAGTCGTATCTCAGCTTGATTTATCCGCCGTGAGTCGTATCTCAGCTTGATTTATCCGCCGTAAGTCGTATCTCAGCTTGATTTATCCGCCGTAAGTCGTATCTCAGCTTGATTTATCCGCCGTAAGTCGTATCTCAGCTTGATTTATCCGCCGTAAGTCGTATCTCAGCTTGATTTATCCGCCGTAAGTCGTATCTCAGCTTGATTTATCCGCCGTAAGTCGTATCTCAGCTTAATTTCTCCATCGGTGAGGCTGTTTTGCATGTTTGGAAGGAGACCGAGGAGGAGAAAAAAATGTAAAAAAGAAGAAAAGTGGAATAATTGGCTGTTTTGTGAATGCTGTACGGAGAAGATAAAGAACAAGAAGAAATTGATAGAAAATTAAAAGTTCTCCAAAAAAAGGGCTAAGCAGGATCGGCTGAGAGGTTAATGTGAAAGGTCGTGCACTGAAAGCTTATTCCACGCGCTTGGCTGAGTTTGTATGAGAAAAAGAGTGAAGGAAGGGAGAGAGGGGGAGGGAGGGAGGAAAGAGGAAGGAAGAGGAAAGAGGAAGAGGAACGCGTTGGGAAATACCTACCCGGAAGAGAGAGGAGAGCTAAAGAGGAAAATGAATTAGCAGGGTAGAGGCGAAGTGTGGAGGATGACCAGCTGACGCCCACGAAGGGAAGGAGCGTCCGGGAACAATGGAAGGTGTGTCGGGGGCGTGTGGGCGTGTGGGGAGCTGCCACGGAAGGACCTCTCTAGGGATGAAGATATAAAGCGAACAGAATTAACATGAGGGAAACCACGTATGGCAAATGTAATTACTTGTCATAGGAATCTCAATCATCACACATTGTATCGTTCACACTGCGCCCAAGAGATAAATAAAGTGCGGAGTCATAAGGGAGCTTTAAAAGGAGGCTAGATAAACTCATGGATGGGGATGAAAGGTGGATGTAGAATTTGTAGATAGTGTTTAGTAACAGGAATTACCTCGTGTAGGTCTCACGGCCTCTTGTAGCTTCCTTATTTTCTTATGTTCTTATGTTCTTATGTTCTTATAAAGGAAAGACACTTGAGCATCGCGCGTGAGTCCTGCAGAAAGTTAATATTTACTTCTATCTCTCCCCCTTTTTCCTCACAAAGAAGGGGGAGGGTTGATAAAAAAAAAAGTTCTAGTTTATTATGACGACTCAGCGTTTCCAGTAGATTTAGCCGCAGCACCCAAACGTGTCTTCTGAACGGATCATCAATAAGTTATATTAACGTTGGTAATATTTAACTTATAAGTCCTAAATTCACCATCGCTTTAGGTAAACCCGTCGCGAAAAGGAAAGAAAAAAGATTGTAGGAACCACACGAGAGAGAGAGAGAGAGAGAGAGAGAGAGAGAGAGAGAGAGAGAGAGAGAGAGAGAGAGAGAGAGAGAGAGAGAGAGAGAGAGAGAGAGAGAGAGAGAGAGAGAGAGAGAGAGAGAGAGAGAGCGCAGAGGTGTTAGTGCAAGGGGTTTCTGTAGCACACTCGTTTCTCCTTCGACTCAGAAAGAAAACCTGAACCAAATCTTGTTACGAAGTTGAATCACATATTAGGCGTGTGGGGTGTGGGTAAAGGCGGGGGAGCGAAGGTGCGGTGCGCGATGGGGAGAAGAACGGGGCGGGTCGTGGCTCCTCCCTCAAGAACCGATTATTCTAGCTATAGGGACAGAAGGTAACCCCCCCTACCACCACAACGCATTTACTATTCATATTAGACCAATTGGAAATGTTATGGTTTATGCATAGCTCTCACTTAAGTATGCTAATGTGCAGTGAGGTTGAGGGGAAGGCCTTCAGAACGGCGTGTATGTGTGTGTGTGTGTGGTGTGTGTGTGTGTGTGTGTGTGTGTGTGTGTGTGCGTGCGTGCGTGCGTGCGTGCGTGCGTGCGTGCGTGCGTGCGTGCGTGCGCGTGCTGCTCAGGACCTCAACCTCTCTCACTCAGCACATTTAGGTAGCCACAGTCAGTACACATTTGGTAATATAAATATGTATGTACTGTACACTTAGGCAGAGTATCCTAAGGGTGCCTCCCCAAGACTAATGGAATTGGACTGTTATGTTCAAGCTGAAAAAAAAGAATTCACCAGAAACTAGAAAATATTCAAATACAAAACGTAAGTCGATTATGATGGACAAAAAGTGTTGCAGCTTTTCACTCATAGTAAAGTAATAAATCATTTAACTTAATATTCTCCGGTAAACTGGACACACGCAGACATTAATAACACCTCTGTGATGTTATATAAATGAAATATATAAATATGAACAGATAAAACTCTGTATAAACTCTCTAAATCAAAACTGCTTTCCGTTTGAATAAGTAAGAGGTTTAAAGTAC
>JACEEZ010025652.1:12376-17376 GCA_016584305.1 Chionoecetes opilio | reverse complement strand
TTAAAGTAAAGTTTTCAGTAGAAATAGTGATAGTTGGTGTTTTAGCAATAGTAGCAGTGATAGTCGTGAAATATGCCAGGCTGTTAAGCAAACAAATGAATAAATAAGTAATTCACTCTGGAAAAAGCAAACATTGCGACGGCAGTATGCAAAGAAAACGAAAAAGGGTAGACTCATGTAAATCAGTGGAAAACATATATTATATCCCGCCCGCAAAAAAAAAAAGAATCAATAGTTAAATCAACCCAGAATATCGATGGCCAAATATATCTAAGACGGAATTCGCCCACGGTCCTGTGAGTCGCGGCCTGGGAGAGCTTGGAGAGCTCCATCCCCCGCAGAGGCTGAGAGAAATAAAAGAGAACCATCGTACATCGGGCAGACTATTTTGGCTCAGGCACTTTGGTCCACCGTTTGGGAGGGAAACACCGCTGTCTCGCTATACCGGCGGCGATTGCTAACAATGTTCTTTTTCTTGAATTAAGTACTTGAAAACGATATGGTATTAAAGGCAAATTAAGATTCAATGCAATCTAAATGGCAAATTACGTTGCGTTCCAGAAAGATTTAATTGTAAGGTAACCGCAGCCTAGTACGGTGCACGGGGAGGAGGGTGAGTGACGTGAACAGCCGTAGCTCCCTTGCAGCCGTGCGGGTGTCTGGAGAGCGTCTCCATGGGCAGGGCACGCGTGTTTGTGTTTGTGTACCAAAAGTTTCCAGACGAGGACTTTGAGGCAGACAGGGATCCGCCGTAAAGTTAAGGTAAAGTCAGTGCAGCAGCAACAGTTTCTCTGACGAATTTCACGTGACCTTGAGTGTGTCCCTTGAAAACACTTACATATCTACATACTCATGGCAGGATGTATAATGTTTCCACTTTATATATTGACTAAAGCAATCTCATATTGATTCACAATCCTTTGAATGAAGTATTGGTTTGATGTGTAAGCATTTGACGCTTATTTTCCCGCCGGTGTGTTAGGTTGGCTAACTGAATATTCGTTTCTTCCTCCAGATAAGGGATGATCGAGCGTTGAGGACGATGGAGCTGCATGAGCATGAGGTAAGTACCCGCCTAATTATATTCTTATTATAATTGTAACTATTATTAACTATTATATATTATAGTTATTATTACAACACGCCCTAACGTCCCCGCCCACACCTTGACGCGGTGCCCCTGACACTTGCTTAGCCTTGCCGTCCGTGCCGCGTCACCGCAAGCTACCTACCTTCCTCCTCACCCAGCCAGGTTTTCGTTGTCATTGAAGCCCAGAGGATAGATTTGCTGAGCTATTATAAATTATTACGGAGCTCTTTACTTTACTCTAATTTGATTCCGAAAGTCTTTGGTCTTTGCCGGGCTTACGGGTCTGTTCCGGAAGGTGTGAGAGGTGTCGTCTGCTTGACTTCTTGGATATGTCGGCTCACTCTAACTCCCAAAGTTGCCTACATCATTAAGAACCTCACCTCACATACAACTTTATTTCGTCAATTTACGCGACGCGGAGGTAAGAGAAAGTTTGAGCAAAAAGGAATATGATGTTTGGTGATCATTTAAATTTCCGAATGAGTTTGAAATCAAAACTGAATGTTGAGTATGTAATTCCTTCTCGGTCCTGCCTTGGCGGCAAACTAGGCTGCTCGGGTCATCGCGGCCGCGCATACATGTTTTTACCAGCGTTTGTTTGCGATCTCTCTCTCTCTCTCTCTCTCTCTCTCTCTCTCTCTCTCTCTCTCTCTCTTCTCTCTCTCTCTCTCTCTCTCTCTCTCTCTCTCTCTCTCTCTCTCTCTCTCTCTCTCTCTCTCTCTCTCTCTCTCTCTCTCTCTCTCTCTCTCTCTCTCTCTCTCTCTCTCTCTCTCTCTCTCTCTCTCTCTCTCAACTTTTATATATTCGTAAGCCAACAACTTACAGCAAGTCCAATAATAGTGGGTTTTGAGGGACATTAATTATTGGTAAACGTTTTCTCTCGGTACTCTGTTTAAAATACACACACACACACACACACACACACACACAACACACACACACACACACACACACACACACACCACACACACACAACAACACACACACACACCACACAACACACACACAACACACACACACACACAACACACAACACCACAACACAAACACACACACAACACACACACACACACACACACACAGACACACAACACACACACACACACACACCACACACACACCAAACCCCACACCACACACAAACACACACACACAACACGGGTCAGATCGAAATTGTATGTACTGAGGTTATATTTTTTACCTTATTCATTATCACAAAGAGTTAAAAGGGTGACGTGTGTGGCAGAGTGGCTCTGTAGCGGTGTAGGCAAGGAGGTCATAAGGTCACTTGGTAAGGTCATTAAGGTCATTAAGGCGGCATTGTCAGGGTGAGGAGGAAAGGACCGACTAGACCAGCAGCAATACGTACTGTTGCTCGAAGATTGTTCTAAGAGTGGAAAGTTCACAGCTGTCAATATGGATTTACTTTCCTTTGAATTTACTCTTGAAGTCTACATAGCGACGCTAACCTCAGAAAAAAAGACAAAGAAGATATTTACTAAGTTTACCCTTGTACCCAAAAGAACGTCAGTGTCATCTATTTAACAAGAAAAACTATGATGTGAGGAACTGTCGGAGGTAAGGCGATTTGCTGTGTACTGATCAAATATATTCACCTTTCAACTCTGAATTATACTTTGTTGAAATGTTGAACATTTTGGCGTGTTCTACGAAATATTGATTTACGTAATGGAATATTTTTATGGTCTTGAAAAATATATATAAAAAATTGCATTCTGTTGTTGACTTAAAGGTGAACATTTGCTATTCAACATGATTCCGCGGCAGGGGAGTCGAGCAGCGCCCCGCCCCCTTGGCTCACCCCGAGGACGGAAAAGCGAGGTAGATGTTGATTAATTTTCACAAACCAAACTCGCAGTGCATAGTTGAGTGAAACAGCAGATTTTTGAGACGAATAATAAAAACAAAAACTGTAGGATATGAAATAGTATTATGTTAGTCAATCACTTTAATATCGTTGTGCATTTTGTATATTTGTTTTGTACAATTACAGGAATACAGAAAAGACTGACATGAAAATAAAATAATTCGGTAGGAAGAACGAATGGAAAGGCAAGACTGTGGTGGGTGGGTACATGACTTCTGTGTTTGCATCTCTCAGGGTTGTTTGTCCTGCACAGAGAATTTTCCTTTACACATCTTTGAGTCAGTTCTGGGAAAAAAAATCTACCCTGTGTATTCTGGAGAAAATATTTTTTACTTTGTTTCGGAGCGTCCAGACAGATTAAGGAACATTGTCTCAGCAGGTTTTTGAGTGTGTTCTTGGTTACGTCTCGGCATCTTCGTCCCTGGCCGTGGATTTGTACATTGTGTGACTGGCTTTGTGTGTGTGTGTGTGTGTGCGTGTGTGTGTGTGTGTGTGTGTGTGTGTGTGTGTGTGTGTGTGTGTGTGTGTCTCTGTGTGTGTGTGTGTGTGTGTGTGTGTGTGTGTGTGTGTGTGTGTGTGTGTGTGTGTGTGTGTGTGCGTGCGCGTGTGTGTGTGTGTATGTTTTATCTTCATGCTTTGGTGAAAACTTGCATCCCTAACCGAGTGTTATGAAAAGAATAACTTTAATCCACTCAAATATGCGTTTCAACATTTCGTGATACCTTGGTTTTACAGTGCTCAATTAAATATACTTCCTTGTTTATATGTACAAACTTTCTAAGTATGTGTTCTTAATGAATAAATGTATTGAACGGGACAAGGCTAACCCTAAAACAACATTACATCATCAGCTTAGAGTCATACTGAGGTGGGCAGGAACACACGAATATCAACATTGATAGATAAATGAAGGTGGAAGAGGCCTTTGTCCTGTTATACACTGGTAGTAGCTGTCAAAATCGCGATGATATTGACAAGGAAAGAGAAGAACCACTTTTAACCCACTAAAGACTACTCTCACATCGTCTTTTAAGTGGCTGACGAGTAAGGAAAAGCTCTGAACTTTTAGTGGGAGCGTCACGAGGACCTCAGTTAACGAGGAGCGAACCGACGCAAGCCTCCTCCGTCCGGTTCTTCCAGTTTGCTGGCTAAAGAGAGAAAAGGTGGGACGGGTAGGCAAGGCAAGGTTAGCAAATAGGAACCTGAAACAACCTCTCCAGCACTCGCATATACATGGTAATTGTGGTAATAATCGTTAGTTCTGACGGGTATGTTGCTCCGCCGGGAAAGTTACTGTAGCGGAGTGCCCCGACGCGCCGCACCGTCAAGTCCTCCCCCCCCCCCCCCCCCCCCTCTTGCTCCCCCAGCTCCTCCCCTTGCACCCCCCTTTTACTCCTCTACCACCAACCCTTGGAAATAGAGAATATAAAGCAGCAGCAAAATGTCAACATCCCATACCACCAATCTCCTCCTCGCGAATATAGGGAACGAAAAAGTACAACAAAATATCCACAGTAGTTTTGTCGAGTAAATCTGAGCCAGTGGAATGTTATGGGAGCGGAAAGAATGTGAAGAGCAAGTGGTTAGGGGGGCGGGGCGGAACTGGGCGAAAGGTGGTTGGGAGGAGGAGGAGGAGGAGGAAGAAGAGAGGGGGCGGGGTTGATATCTTAGTTAAGGGGGAGGCTGAGACAGAAAGACGAATAAATTGTGCTCAGTCGCTCTTGTCTACATCAAGCTATCTATTACTGCACAAATTTGTCATGAATATTTAGTGACTGTGAATGGGGGCCAGAGAGAGAGAGAGAGAGAGAGAGAGAGAGAGAGAGAGAGACGAGAGAGAGAGAGGAGAGAGAGAAGAGAGAGAGAGAGGAGAGAGAGAGAGAGAGAAGAGAGAGAGAGAGAGAGAGAGCGTCGTATTCAAGTAAAAGACAGCAGGAGATGAACACTTAATTATCTAGAAGCTTTCAATGTTACGTTATCACATGCATAGTTCACAAGCGCGTCAGCTACCGCATGCTCGCA
>JACEEZ010025651.1:0-20290 GCA_016584305.1 Chionoecetes opilio | reverse complement strand
TTTTTTTTTTCCCTTTTTCCCATACGGGAAAACCCTCGTTTTTCCGGCACCCTCGGGGGGGACGCATGCCGGATACTCATTTTGCCGTTTTTTTTGAGAGTTACTCTTATGGAATCCCCAAAAATCCCAAAAAAATACTGGGGGTTTCTGGGGGGTTTTTGTTGTTTTTGTTGTTTTAGGGCCGGGGACCCCTGGGGGAACACTAGAGCCTGGTGTTTCCCTATGATGCTATAAAGGGCCGGTAGTTTGACCTGTTTCCCTCAGGAAGGACAGGTGAGGGGGGATGAGGCTGTTGCCGAGAGGGGGAACCCCAGCCGCCGCCACGGGGGGGCAGTAAAAGGTGGTGACGTTCAGGGCGAGGATTTGAGACTGTAGACTAAAACGGTTGAGTGGAAGTGCGGAACTGCAGCAAAAAGGTTCAATATTTCCCCGGGAAAATTCATGCACCAAGGGCGGGGGGGTCAGGGGACAGACGAGGTGAGCGGGTGACTGTGAGTCGGTGCCCCGGGGAGGCGGGTGAGAGTGAAACCGGGCGGGGATTTTTCCATCCACGGGGGGGAAGAGCCACTGCAGTTTGGCCCCATGGGGGTATGGGGAGGCTCGCCCGGGGTGTTATTCCAGGGGAGGGGAGCCCCGGGGGGATCGGGCTTTTTGGGCCGGGAAAGGGCGGCAAGGGGAAGGGTTGTTTCATCTGTTAAGGCCATCCTGGAGCAGAATCACCACCTTTTTTTTCCCTGGGATCCCACGGGGAGGGAACGCACGGGGAAGGCGTCTCCCCCCCCTCGTTGGTAAGGTGAAGGGCCCTCTGGGATGGGGGGACGAGGGAGTAGAGATGTGGATGGCGGGAGAGAGGATTGGAGTGAGGAGAAAAGGTGTTAGACCACCCCTTGCCCAACAAAATTTCGCCGATTTTCTGTTTTTAAAATAATAACTTAATTAATGCCTGGGTCGATTAGTGCCGTTTTTTTTGAGGCTGCCCTTGTTTTTAAATGCCGGTTAAATGAGGTTTTTCCTGTATATCAATTATTTTTTTTTTGTCTGAAAAAGGGCCCGGGGGATGGATACAGATATAATTTTTTTTTCATATATCAATTCTTTTTTTTGTCTGTAAAGGTCCGTGGGCATGGTTTTACGGGTTAAAATTTTTGGAGGTTTTCTTGTTTAAAAAAAAAAAAGTTAAAAATTTTATAACCAATTTTTCCCCCGATTAGGGGCCAATTTACCCCATTTAGTGAAACAATGCGGTCGGACTTCCAGTGTTTGTAAAAGAGCTATAAAGGGAAATTTTTTTCAAACTTTAAAAAACATATAGGGTTTGTGACCCTCTTATGATTTGGGTTAAATTTTTTTTTGTTTTCTTCAAAGTTGGAAAATAATCAAAGTTTGTCAAAACCAACCCAAAATTTCCCCGGCGGCCTTATGTAAAAATCTAGGGGAAATTTCCCCAAAAAAGGTTTTCCCCAGATACCCATTGCTAGGGAATTTTCCTTAATTGATATATGTATAGATTTGGAAAATTTTTGGGAGTCGGTTAGACGTCGAGAGTCGGTTGGAGAAACTCGTCGCTGGTTATGGTTAGGTTAGATTTTGCTTTGATTTATCTTTTTAAACTCCATCCTAAACAAGTTCCCATAACCACGGTGACATTACCCATCCTTGCCTCATGGTACCTGGAAATCTCGTCTACCGAAATGCTCGTCCTACACAAATCGGGAAACTCGCCGACGGTAAGGGTTAGGTTAGGTTACCTTTAGGTAACCTAAGCGGGTGGTATTATGTGGTATAATTCCAGGGCTGTGATTAGTAGTTTGGCAATGTTGTTACCAGGTTGGCTTATATTTAGCTTCATTGAGTCATCATGTACTCCACAGTGATGAGGCAAACTGTATGGTAAAATCATAATTGGAAGAGTACAAAAAATCACAAATGGCAAGGTTAGTGAGGAGCAAGGCGATTAGAATTGGGAAAGGTTGTGTAGATCAGATCTTAAATATGCGAATGAAATTAAGACATTGTTAGAAAAAATACAAGAAGATGTTTTCATGGATTTAGAGAAGCATATCTAAATACCCAGATGAACCCCAAACTCACTTTGGTGGACGAAACTATTTTTTCTGGTGTGTTTATATGTGTTTTAAAATAAAATCTGCTAACCGTTTCAGTCGCATTTTTTTTTTTTTTTTTTTATTGCAAAATGAAAAAACAAATTTTTTAAAACCCTAAACCTAACCTAACCTTTACCTATACCTAACCTAACCCATACTAATCTAACCTTTAACTAACTAAAAAACAAAAAAACTTTTACATAAAAAAAAAATAAAAAAAAAAAAAAAAATGCGACAGAAATGGTTAGCAGATTCATTCAAACACATAAAAAACACCCCAAAAAAAAAAATAGTTTCGTCCACCAAAGTGAGTTCGGGGTTCATCTGGACTAATACCAAATCATATGACAGAGTAGACTGGGAGGGAATGTGGGGTGTATTGAAGGGTTAAAGAGTGGTAGGAGTGGAGTATGTATGTATAACTAATAAGCTTTTACCTGTGATTATGAATACCTAAACCCAACGACCTTTACCTAACCTAACGGTAACCTACCTAACCCTTACGTCGGCGAGTTTTCCCGATTTGTGTAGGGACGAGCATTTCGGGAGACGAGAGTACCAGGTACCATGAGGCAAGGATGGGTAATGTTACCGTGGCTATGCAACTTTTTTATGGATGGAGTAAAAAGATAAATCAAAGCAAAATCTAACCTAACCATTACCGTCGGCGAGTTTTCCCGATTGTGTAGGGATAAAAATATCGGTAGACGACAGTACCAGGTACCCTGAGGCAAGGATGGGTTTAAAGTCAAACCCTGGGTTATGCAACTTGTTTTGTTATGGATGGAGTAATAAGATAAATCAAAGCAAAGGTTGATGTTGGTGTAGACTCAAGAGTATTCATTTGGGTCGTCAAGTAACACTTTAAAACCCTGATGTACCCCTACTTATTATGAGGAAAGACCCAAAAAAAGGAACTCAATTAAAGGTATTTTTAATACTATCATAACCATGAATATGTACAACCTACAAAGAGAAGACTATGCGATGAAAAATTTTGAGTTGTTTGGGCGAAATTGATATTCCAGGTGCTATTTTCCGTGCTCGCTGAAAACATAGAGAAGACTGAGGTGATGGTTGATGTGCAAAGGCTTCTAAACTAGGAAAAAAGTCACAGCAGAGTCTCATTAAGAAGTAAGCAAGTGGTAGGAACACATTACGTACCCACCATTGCTTACCTTTTGACGAGGCTCTGTTATGACCCTGGTTTCTTGGTTTAGAAGCCTCTGCACATCAGCCATTACCTCAGGTCTTCTCTATAGTGTTGTCAGCGACAGGCACATAATAAAACCCACCTGGATTCATTTCGCCAAAAAACTCTAAATTCTTCCATTCCCCGTAGTTTCCCTTCGTAGGTCCACCTGCGGCGACCCTGACTTTCCCAAAATGCACCATGTAAACAAACCGTGAGTAGTTATGTTTTGGGGCCCATTAGCTTCCTCCCATGACTCACATGTGCGGCAATTTGTATTATCAGATTCGCTTATTTTAACCTAAATAACTCTACAAAATTTTAACCAACCATCCTAACTACCAAACCTAACCATACCTTAACTAAACCCTAATTTAACCACTTATTTTTTATATGAAATAGCTGGGTTTAGGTTTACGGTTAGTCAGGCTTGGTTAGATTTGATTTGGGGTTAGTTTTAGGATGGGTTTTTGGATAAAGTTATGTAGAGTTATAACCGTTTTAGGTTAAATAAGCGGCAGGGAAGCTATCCGGGCAGTGTAGCTACTGCCAGACATGGGCATCATTATGATTATTAAAAAAAAAAATCATAATCAAAGGCTGTGATTACATAATCATAATCAAATATGAAGCTGCAGCTTTAATCATAATCAAATCATAATCATATTTTCTTCATAATAATCAATGATTTAAAAAGTGATTATTATGATTTTTTCATTGTATTTTCCATGTAGCAATTCTATTTCTGCTAAATAAATTTGCCAATTTCAATATATATGTTCCAGGTCCAAGCATGTTTGCAAAGCATGACACTAACTAAAGACGTTTTTTTGCGGGGGGGCAAGAGAAATTTTGCTTGCAAGCGGTCACTTTTCTCTTGCTGTACCCCGCAGAAAACGTTCGAAACCGTCGCTTGCTCCCTGAGAGGGCGACGCGGCGGCTTTAGATGTAAGCCCAAAAAAAAAGATCAAATGACCCATTTTGACCCTCTAGATATTTTCAAAACTGGGGACGCATCCTATACCCTTATAGTCAGAAAAAGTGTGCAGATTCAGGAAGTGTGCTTAGAAATTTAATGTGATCATAAATAGCCGAGCAAGAGATGATGAAGCCAAACAAGTGTGAGAAAATGTTTATGCACTGTTTTACTTAACCCTTGTTTTCGAATACTTTACTACTTACATTACAGTTATAAATGTATACTAGGGTGTCCCAAGATCATAGAGGGAAAAAATGAAACATTTTTTTTTTCACTTGCTCGTTTTACTTCTTTTCAACATGCATAAGAAGAGTTCCTGTAAAATTAGATAAAATTCGAGAATATTTAGGGGTCGCGACAAATGAACAATTTTCTAATAACCTTCAAAAACAAAGAAAAAACTAAAAAACATCCACATTTTTAGAAAGAAACTTATAAGGAAACCAAAACAGACATTTTTCATTATTTTCCATTCAGAAACCCTTCTTTTGAAGGTCCCCCTTTCTTTTCCCGCCCCACAAGTTCCGATGGTGGGGGACTAACGGGAGGAGATACTTTCCTGTAGGGCCCGACTTCGTGGACCCCAGGTAGCGCTGGACTAGAGCGATGCCCCGCTCCGCGGCATCTTTGACCCACTCGGAGGCCAAGTGCCCGTTTCCGAGCATCCTTGAATCGGTCGTCCTCCTCCCACAATGCCGGGTCCTTTGCCAGGAAGCCCTCGTCCGCGTCGAGTTTCTGAAAGAAGGACCGTGTCTTCGAAGTGACGAAGGACGAGAGGGAGGAAGACATCGTCATCTTTTTCCCTCCAATCGCTTGAGTTCCTTCTTCGAGGCGGGCTTGTCCAATGCCTTGACCATCTGTTCTTCTCCTACACATCAATCCTTGAGTCGAAGAAGGCCAGTCCCACGTTTTCCTCGGAAACGTCCCGCAGGTGGCGTCGCAGGGCTTGTTCTGCTGCCTTGGAAAACGGTTTGGTCAGGGTATGTCTTGAGGATCTCGAGGAAGAGCACGTCGTTCAACGGAGCTTTCACAGAGATCGGTGCCTCATGCCATTGCTTGCAGTACACCAGAGCAACGAAGAGGGCCACTCGTTCCACTCCGGCCTTCTCTCGACCAGTCAGCGACAGCTGGGATTTCAGCATCTGAATTTTTGAGGCAGTAGATGCCTTGGGCCATCCACCGGGCTTGAGGGAGAGCTCCAGGACGGCGGAATGGTTTGGCTGGACCTTCACCACCGAGGAACAGGTAGGAGAGACGGAGAAGTTCTTCATAGTCCTCCCTGGGATGGTTCTTCGACATCAGAGCCTCCTTCAGGAAGGCCAATGCGTCGTCCTTCAGCTTGCTGGCAGTGTCATTGGTGGCGAAGAACTCTACGAGGTCCTCCGATGTTTCCCATCTCTCTCTGCGAGGAATCCACGAAGGGACCATCGATCACGGAGTCGTTTGAAGATTCCAATGTCGGCCCAAGAGGAAGAGCCGAGGCGGTTTCGAAGACATCCTTGAGGATCCCTCGTGGACATGATGGCGGAAAGCCAAACCAAAGCAAGCTTCGCCGAGTTTCTTGCTCATCCGAATGCAAGCACCTTGCACCATGCCAGTGTTCGAAGCCGTGGTGTCGAAACAGAAGGCGATGATCTTGTCCCTGACGCCCTTCGTCCACCTCCTTCAAGACCAACTGCAGCCACGTTCTGCCAGTCGAATCCGAGCTTGCCGGGACCCCAAGAAGGAACTCGGCGTCATCTTCCCCTGTGAGGAGGACGGCGATGCGGTCCTCCGTATCGCCAGAGAGGGACGGGAGGATTTTTTCCCTCTCCAGGGAGGACCAACCTCTCAGGTATCTCCTGGTTCCGCAGTTTCCACGATCTTCCCCGGCCAGGCTGCTCTCTCCCCGCAAAATTTGTGCTCGATGGACCGTGCTCTTTGAGACCGCCATACTCCCAATGTCCATTCCAAGAACTTGAGCGGGAGCTGCGAACGGGGTTTACGTTGCTTGCCGCCCCCGACAACTTCTCTCGATCCCAAGTTGAAATGAGGTTAAGATCCTTCACGGAGATCGATGGCGACTGTTTTGGTTTTTCCTCTGGCTTGGGATCCACGAGCCGGTGATGACGTCGTCGACACAGGACTGCTGCTGCGCTACTGCTTTGGCTTGGGATTTCCGCCCTTTCAGTCAGGGCCTGGCAATGTCGCTGTCTTCAAAGTTCCCGGGGCCGCTTGAGTCGAGTTCCGCGCTTTTGACCTGCTTCTCCACCTTCTTCGCTGTCACGAGGTCAATTCCAGCCATGGATGATTTTCCCTCTGTCTTCTCTCTGACTCCGTAGGAACTCCTTGTCCTCGTCCTTTCCCCGTTGCCCGTTGGAGAGAGGAGGAGTGTGCGAGGTCGAAAATTTCTTGGAGGTCTCCTTTGAAAATCTCCTCATCCATACAATGTTTTCGGGCCTGTCTTTGTTCTTGTTCTTCTTGAGGTCATTGTACCCCCTTACCAGCTTTGACAGCTTCGTGCCGGCGTGTATTACTGTAGTTGTCGGAATCCCGGCGCGCGACCAGAAGGGGAGAAACCTCCTCCACCACCGCCTTCCTGCTCCCGCTCCCGTTTCCCCATCTCCCGGTGGTGGTGGTAGTAGCGGAGGAGGACCTGCTCCTTCGATGGTAGCCGGGCTCCCGGGGATTCATCGATGGAGCCTTGTCGATCAGCCAAAGATTACTAGCGGCTCTTGTTGCCATGTGAAAAACTGAGGGGAAAAAAGTGGAAATTTAAAAAAATCCTGAAATTCGAGTCAGTCCCCTAAATGTTCACTTTGTCGGGCCCCAAATATTATCAATTCGCCCAAAATTCACAACGCAAAAGTTTTACAGAGGAACCGGAATAAACACAAGGGGCAGAACTTTTTAAAAAACTTTTGCATTTTGGGACACCCTAATGTATACTAATGCGATGAAAAATTTCCTCAAAACCCGATAGTCGTCTCAGTTTTTAATATCCTTTTTGGTTTTGTAATTTGGTATTGTTTTGTTAATTTTTTATAAAAAATTTTTGAAGTGATTTAAAACAGTGTACTATTTATTTACAAAATATAAAGAACAAAATGCACCAAAATAATTGGGGTTTTCCCTTTTAAGCTGTGTCAATTGCAATAAAAAACACGTTGACAATGTATAACTGAAAAAAAAAAATTTTCCCTTTAAAATACATTATGTGTAAAAAAATTAATCACAAAAAAAAATTTTTAAAAATAAATCTAATTAAATAATCAACAATAATAGGAAAAAACAAATCTAATTCAAAAATACATAAAAAAAATAATCAAATCAAATTTCAAAATTGGCCCGATCCCCCCCAAGATAAACAAAAAATGTTTCGGATGTAACAAACTCATAAATTTTTAAAAGCCAGGGGGGTTAGCAGCAGATTTTTTGTTGTCAACCCCCCCCATTTGTCATGTTTTGTGGGCGTTTTATTAGTGGGCACCGCCCCCAAACCCGGCCGGTTTCGGCCCAAAAACTCTACAAAACAGGGGGCCGTGGGGGGGTTTTTCCCGTAAGGGAAAAATTTGGGTAAACATTTTTTAATTTAGGGGAGTTTTTGAAAGTGGGGCCCCCCAGACCCCCGGGTAAAAAATTCTAGGTTTCCCCAACCCCCAATTCCCCAAAACAATTTTGGGGACCTTGGAAGTTTTGGGGGGGGGGGGGGGGGGAACAAATTTAGGTCCAAAACCAAAAAAAAAAAAAAAACCCTAGGAGGGTAACCATATAGAGAAATTTAAAAAAAAAAACCAACCTAACAATGGGGGTTTTCCCCAGAAAAAACCTCCGGGGGGGTTTGGGGGGGTTTCTGAAATTTCCCATTTTTCTTCCGTTCACCTCTTACCAAAGAAAACCAAAAAAAAAATTTCCTGATTTTTTGGGAATTTTTTTCAACCCCCCAATTCAAAACTTGGGGTTTGGACGCAATTTTTGTACCCCACCAAAATTTTCCGCTTCCCCCCGGCCCAAGCTGTTTGGGGAGAGGGGGAGTATGGGAAAAACCTAAAAATAATACCCCGGGGCTCCCTGCGGTTTTGCTCCAAATTTTTTGGGAATGTGTTGGTTTCTCTTTTTGGGGTTACTCCCCCGCACAAGTGGGGGATTGTTCAGTCCTGTATTGGGCAGTAATTAGGCGGGGGGGGGGGGGGTTTGGTGAGGGGTTTTGTCTATCGAACCCAAGTTTGGGTAGGGGGGGGGGGGCGAATTTGGTCTCCCCTAATCATGGGATGGCGGTTTGGTGTTTTTGAAATATGGAAAAGGGTTTGGTATATTATGTTTAGGTTACCCTTAACCCAAAATTTAAAAATTTTAAACCTGTCCTAGTGTAATTCCTCTTTCTGAGTTTTTTGAACCCATTCCCGGCGCAACGAAAAAGGCGATCTACCCTACCGAAAATCTACAGTTATTTCACCAGAAATGATTAAGTTAGAAATTTTTAAAGGTTAAGATTAGTTTTATCGCCCCCCCTCCCATACCCGTTTTTACCTTATAAAGGGACTAATATTTTGTCATACACGTTCTTCTAAAAAGCCTTTTACAGGGGCATTTTTTCTGCTCAGTGGCAGTTTGGGTTTTTTGCTCAACCAAAGCGTTTGATTAGCAAACAGGGAACTCTTCGAAGCATTTTTGCTGTCTTTTTCATAAGAAAAAAACGTTTCTGTTATAAAGGACAAATTAGGGGGATGATATATTATTTATTGAAGATCATTTTCTTCAAAAACTCTAAAAAAAGACATCAAATACCTGGACTGGAAGACGAAGGAAAAGCTTATGATTGACTTAGTTCGGGCAATCCAAAATTTTGAACAAAATAGCCCCTTTTTTTGTTAAAAAAACATTTAAAAAAAAAAAAACATACACCCTCAAAACCTAAAAGCCTACCTTTCCAAAATCATTATTTACGGGGGGGAAAACCAAGGCGACAGGTTGGGTTCGAGGCCGTACGGGTTTTTAAGTGACAGGGGTGGTGTATATGGTAAAGCGAGAGAGGAAGAGGTGGGCAGTGTTTGCCCCCAGTGTGTGGGGTCTGCCTAAAGAGCGAACGCGGTTTTTTCCGTCCACTATAACCGGGGTCCCCCCCCCGTACCGCCACGGCCACAGGTACGGCGTGGGCCCCCCAGTGGTCCATAAATACTCTCGGGGATTAAGGAAGTTTAAATGAATCAAAAACCTTTTGGCCAATCAAAAAAACTTCTTAATTAGGTTATTTAATTGAAAATAGAGTTTTTACACATTTTTGGGTTTTTTTAAACCTGGTGTCATTTCGAACTCTAGTAGTCAAGTTAAATTTTGCGCTGCGTGTAAGGGGAAAACTTGGGGTTTCATATAGATACGAACAACTTTGGTAATAATGGGCGAGAGTTTTTGCGGCGTTTTCCCGAGACACCAACTATTTTTTTTAGCCTACAAAAGGGTTTGTTTCTAATGGAGATTTTTATTTGAACCCCCCCCCCCCCCCCCCCCAATTTTTTTTTTTTTAATAATAAGAAACCTAATAAAATTATAGGGTTTTTATGAAACTTACCTAACCTTAAAGGGTTTTTTAAAGAAACCCAACCCAACCTTAAAAGGTTTAAGAAACCTAACCAACCCTTTTAGGATATGAAACCTAACCTAACTTTAACCACAAAGATATTTTTTTTTTTTTTTTTTTTTTGCCAAAAAAAACATCCCATTACAACAAGCCCCCGCATTAGGAACGCATGACTTTTACATAACCCACTCAGGTCTGTAGATTTTTCTCATCAAAAAAACCCGACACGTGTAAAGTTCGTTGAGCACTCAGTGAAATTGCTCATGAGCAGAAAATGCCCCTGTAACGCCTTAACCCTTTAAAACCCTTTGGGAAGCTGTTATTTGGGCAAAATCACGGAAAAAAATGTATAAAAAAAATAAAAAGTGCAACCCCCCCGTCGCCATCAGCACGTCAGAGACCCCGGGCCAAACCCCCCCCCCCAATACGCAGGCTAGGTTGTTAGTTTAAAGTTAAGGTTTAGGTTAGGTTAGGTTTGTTTTCTTTAAAAAAAAATTAAACCCAACCTACCCCCCCTGCTGTCCATGAGGGAGGGCTGGGGGAGGGCCGCCCGCGGTCTGACTGCGCTATGCGGAGTAGCAACTTTTTTACTTTTTAAAATCATTTTTTCCGTGATTTACCAAAGTAATAAAACTGCCAAAAGGGTTTTAAGGAGTAGAAAATTAGAATTTGGCAAAAAAGAATGCCAAAATTTATTCAAAGCACATCAAAACTTTCAGGAAAATAAGTTAGCCTCGTAATTGCGGGATGACCTAAACCTAAATTTACCAGCAAGTCTTGCTGGTTGGGATGGTCAGGAGTCAGCCCAAATTTTGAACCCCCCACCGCTGTGATGGTGTGACAAAGGGTCAAGGAGGGTGTGTGGCCCGGGGTGCGCGCCCACACGACCCCGCCCGGGTAGCTTCCCTATCACGACTACGCACCCCCGGCAAATTTGTTTTATCACAGATTTTTTATTTTAACCCAAAAACTCTACAAAAATTAACCCCCAAAATATCCAAACCTAACCAAACTAAAACAAACCTTAACATAACCTAAATTTATAAAAATTAGGTTTTTAGGTTATGTTTGGTTAAAAAACCCAAAAAAAACTTTCCGCAGTTACAACAGGTAAAAAACACACACACACACCAACCCACACACACACCACCCACACACACCAACAAACACACCAGAGCATGTCTTTCCTGTATGTTCAATAGGTTTAAAAATACCACACACACAAAACACACCCACATCCTGGAGATACAAAAGGGTGTAAAGAAATTTGAGTACATTTCATTACTGGAAAAAATATGATGAAAAAGATAATTACTACAATGATCCCCCAAAATGGAATATGCTGCCATTTTATGGTCCCCCTATAAAAGAAGCGTGAAAAAAATTTGGGGAGGATACAGGGGAAAGGGAACCAAAAATGGGACCGAGCTAGAAAAAACGTTTATGAGGAAAAGTTGAAAGAAATAAAGTTACCAACACTCGAGCAGAGAAGAGAAAGAGGAGACTTAATAACAATTTTCAAGCTGATAACCAAGATGAAAAAAACAGACAATGAGAGACTGCTGACTCGGAGACAAAGAGAAGGTTGATACACGAGAGGAAATACAAAACAATTAGGAAAAGGGAGATGCCTGAACAACATAAAGAAGTACAGCTTCCCTTATAGAAATGTAGACATTTGGAATGGACTAAACGAGGAGGTGATATCGGTACATAATGTGCACCAATTGAAAGAAAGACTGGATAAATGTAGATACGGAGATGGGACCACATGAGTGTAGCTCAGGCCCTGTAAAACACAACTAGGTAAACTCACGCACACAAACAGACGCACACACGCACACATGCACACACACACACACACACAAGATTCAGAGGTAGCGAAGAACCATCAAGACTAGACCTACTATTGACGAAAGAACTGGAAGTAATTAGTAAAGTGAATTATCAGTGCCCACTTGGAAAGAGTGACCATGTACTTATTGAATTTGAAATAAATGATAGCAAAAAGGAGGGGAGAAGAGAAGAACATAAAAAAGGAAGATACAATTATGGAAAAGCAGACTTTGACGGATTAAGAACATTCTTCGGAGAGACAGACTGGAGTAATTTCCATGCAGCAACGAGTACCCAGAAAAAATGGGATGAGTTCATCCGAATTTACACCGAAGAAATAAATAGTTATGTTCCAAGGATAGTTATCAGAGAAAAGAAAAAAAATGAATGGTTTAACAGAAAATGTGAATTAGCAAGACTAGAAAGAGAAAAAACATGGAATAGTTGGAGGAAAAAAGGAGGTATCAACCTTTGGGAGAAGTACAAAACAACTAGAAATGAATATGTAAGAATCCGAAGAGAAGAAGAAAGTAACTATGAGAGGAATATAATAGAAAAATGTAAGAATGAACCGAAACTTTTTTAGATATATTAATGGAAAAATGAAAAACAAGGAAGGAATAGATAAGCTGAAGGTAGAAGGCATAGTGTATGAAGATGCATTACAACAGGCCGAGGTGATGAATAAGTGCTTACAGACTGTATTTACAAGAGAAAGTGAATTTAGAACGAAAAATATAATAGCAAAAGAAAATATAATGGAAGACATAAAAGTAGACGTAATAGAAGTAAAAAGGCTAATGGAAAGTCAAGATGTGAGAAAAGCCCCGGGTCCAGATGGAGTGTCGAACTGGATAATGAAAGAGTGCAGTAACCAACTAGCAGGAAAATTACATAGTGTAATTGAGAGTTCACTCAAGGAGAGCAGAGTCCCGCTTGATTGGAAAAGAGCAAATATTGTGCCAATTCACAAAGGAGGTGACAAAGAAGAACCACTAAATTACAGGCCGGTATCATTAACAAGTGTAGTGGCAAAAATGTGTGAAAAAATTGTGAAGGACAGATGGTTGAAATATTTGGAAGAGACAAACACACTTGCAGGTGGCCAGTTGGATTTAGAGGAGGAATGTCATGTACAACAAATTTATTGAGCTTTTACTCGAGAGTGATCGATGTGACACAGGAAAGAGAAGGGTGGGTCGATTGCATTTACTTGGACCTAAAGAAGGCATTTGACAAGGTACCTCATAAGAGACTGCTCTGGAAGCTAGAACATGTAGGAGGATTGAAGGGTGGTTTGCTGAAGTGGATGGAAGACTTTTTGAGCAACAGAGAGATGAGAACAGTAATAAAAGATCAAAAGTCAGAATGGTGCAGTGTGATAAGTGGAGTTCCTCAAGGATCAGTATTGGCCCCAGTGATGTTCTTGGTCTATGTAAATGATATGGCAGAAGGAGTAAACAGTTATATGAGTTTATTCGCTGATGCTAAATTACTAAGAAAAGTAGAAAGTAAAGAGGACTGTGAGGATTTACAAAAGGATCTAGATAAGGTTTTCAGATGGAGTCAAATATGGGAAATGGAGTTTAATGCCAAAAAGTGTAAAGTGATGGAAATGGGCAGTAGCAAAAAGAGACAGAGAGGAAAGTATTCGATGGGAAACGAATGGATAATATATCAAAACAAAGGTCGAAAAAGATCTGGGAGTATGGATTAAGGACAATTTGTCACCAGAGAAGCATATAAACAAGATCACAGGAGATACATACCAGTTGCTGAGGAATATAAGAATTGCATTCAAATATCTGGATGAAGAGATGATCAAGAAATTGATAACATCTCTGATTCGACCAAGGTTGGAATATGCGGCAGTGATTTGGTCACCACATAAAAAGAAGGATATAAGGAAGATTGAGAGAATACAAAGAGCAGCCACAAAAATGGCTCCAAGCCTGAGAGATTTAACATATGAAAAAAGACTTTCAAGACTAAAACTCCCAACACTTGAGAAAAGAAGAGAAAGGGGAGATTTTATAGCAGTGTATAGAGCATCAATGGGTCTGTAAAAAAATGATAGAAATGATCTGTTTGTGTGGGACGACAGAAGTACAAGAGGTCATGAGAAGAAATTGAAAAGGACAACATGCAAGAGGGATATAAAAAAATACAGCTTCCCGTATAGAAGCATAGAAGCCTGGAACAACCTTGATGCAAAAGTGATTAATGCAAGGAAGTATTCAGGACTTCAAAGGCAAACTGGATAATAGTAGATTTGGAGACGGGACAGTACGAGCCATAGCTCTTTTCCTGTATGTTACAACTAGGTAAATACACAACACACCCCAAAAACCACCCCACACACACACACACACACAACACACCCCAACCCCACACTAGGGTGGTCCACCAAAAATATTTTTCTACTTTTATTCCTCCACAAGGTTATTTTTTGTCCATTACCCATAGGTTACAAGCCTGTGAAATTTCATGGCGATAAAACTTAATTTAGAGGTCGACCCATCATCTCGCTTTCTATCATAGGATTTAACCCGGAAAATATCACATACCCGAATTGGAGCACTTCCCGACATCACAGACCCAAATGGTGTTGATTTCTGAATTCTCCGGGGTTGATAACTCCATAGACCACATTTTATCAACTAAAAACTGATATACAGCTGTCTGAATGCTGATTTTCATTATTTGGTTTTCATACCGTAAATTAGGGGTAGGCCATACCCTGGTTAGGGTACTTCTAATAGAGATAGAACTAAATGGTTTGCATTTTTGAACTCAGAAGGGTCGATTTACACATAGAAATGCTTTCATATTTCTATTATTTACTAAAACCTGCAAAATATGACAGAAAATTTCAATTTCTCTATTTACCTATAGAAAAACTTTTTTTGGCAATATTTTGTGAATTGTCAATAAATCAGTGTCGATGAAACCACTTCTGTGTAAATCGAGTTCAAAAATGCAAACCATTTTGCTTTATCTCTACTAGAAGTACCCTAACCAGGGTATGGCCTACCCCTAAAATTTACTGTGAAAACCAAATAATGAAATTCAGCATTCAGACAGCTGTGTATCAGTTTTTAGTTGATAAAATGTGGTCTATGGGGTTATCAACCCCGGAGAATTCAGAAATCAACACCATTTGGGTCTGTGATGTCGGGAAGTGCTCCAATTCGGGTATGTGATATTTTCCGGGTTAAATCCTATGATAGAAAGCGAGATGATGGGACGACCTCTAAATATCATTGTATCGCAATGAAATTTTGCACACAAGGAGAGGAATGCAACACGAAAAAAAGCAGCAGTGTGGAGAAAGGACCAGTGCACTTTGAAATTTTACCCCCTCTTCTTGGACAACCCTAACAACACAAACAAACACACCACACAAGACACACAAACAACACCACACCCACACCACACACACACACACACACCACACACACACACCACACAACACACACACAACACAACACACAAGTCCATGAGTTACGGAGTTATTTGAAATGTACAAGGGTTAACCCAGTTTCTTTCTGTATTAATACACTAAACCTTATAACTCAGATTGATATAACTCGGAAAGGCAAAGACAGTCGGAATTTTTTTTTTTTTTTATTTTTCTCTCTTTTTTCTTCTCTCATAAGCCTATTATGTAAAAGCCTATAGCGCGTGTAGGTAGTGACCTCCAGGGCTCAGATGGTAGGCCCTGGAGGCTCATTGAGGGCTGTGATGGTTGGCCTCGCCCGTGGTGACGCAGACAGGATTGTTATAGTGACGCCTGTGATTGGAGTGGCTCATGCCCGCCCCCTGTGTCTCCGATGCACTTGCAGTCGAAGCAGAGTTAATGGGCAGCATGTGGGTGTTCTTAGGCCACTCGACGGTGCAGAAAGATATTAAGGGATTTATATTATATTTACTTCTTTTCTTTTTTTTTCTTTTTTTTACCCATATTAGAGGCGAGCATTTGCATAATTCGGCATATTGAATAACTCGGCAAGGGCAGAGCCCCCATCATTCGAGTTATAGGGTTTACTGTACTCTAAAGTGTTATTAGTTCAAAACCCCCCTTCAAAACTATTCAATCGACATGGAATCAAGCCGCTTACCACCTATGATTATTTCGATTTTTGTTAGCCTACTCTCATAAAATTGAATTTACATTTTTGGCTCCCCAACACAGACAGACAGACAGACACACACACGGCCAGAACTGGGCAATAAATACATTGAACGTATTTAAATACTAAATACTAAATACATGGGAGAAATGTATTTAAATACTAAATACATTTTACGAATGTATTTAAATACTAAATACATCAATTGTATTTAAATACATTTGTAAATACATTTTAAATACACACAAATTTGAACATGTCCGAAAAAAATGGATTTCCTTAGGATTTCCTTAGATTTTGGGTTTCCTTAGAAATTTCCTTCTCAGGTCTAACTTTCCTAAAAATAAGGAAATTTCCTTGTAAGTGGAAACACTGGTTCACTGTAACATCAGGATTGCCAGATAGTTGGGTGGGTTTATGGCCAAATTAACTGATAAAAAAGTATTTACATTTTATATTATGAGTATTAAATACAATGTATTTAAATACTGTATTTAAAACATAAACAACCAATGTATTTCTAAATCATTTCTAAATACACAAATGTATTTAAATACGTATTTAAATACAAATGTATTTGAATACTGCCCAGCTCTGCACACGGCTACTCCTATAGTATATTATATGTCAATCATAACCTCTACCCTCATATAAGTATTTGTGTTTACTCCTTTACAGTAAAATAATACCTTAATTTTTTTTTAAATGTGTCACTCAATTTTTTAAGATATACTTTTTTTCTTTTCATAAGGTTTTGATGTGTTTGAATATTTTTGGCAGCTGTGTTTACTGCATATCACAAATTTCTCCCCTGCCGTCCCGCAAACTATTGAAACTTGACAAAAAATAATGGCAGAAGCATGAAAATTGCTAGAGGTCTTATGTGGATGATTGACATTCCTGTGGAGAGGTATTCACATAGCATTGATGTCCAAACCTTCCCTGCTAAACACCTCACTCCACTCTCCACTAAGGCTGGCCAGCTGTTTTTATTTATTCATTTTTTAATTTTTTAAACAATTGCCAGCAATTGCAATTTAATGTATATAGATTATCAGAAGATATAAATATATGAGGCTTATTTTTTTGTCTGTGCAGTGTTTGGTGATAGGGCGTGCATCCCTTGGGCTTGGCAGTGATGGGCTCCGAGGAAGTGATGGAGGAACGGCAGCTGCACTCCTTCGCTGGAACCCCACAGACAGACCCTTTTTCAACACAGTCTTCAAGCTGAGGAGCAGGTAAGGATGGCATCTAATTATCATTACAGATCCCATATACACCCGACCCTTGATTTTGCAGACTAAATGGGGACTTGAAGTGTCTGTTGCTTGAAAAAGTTTTTTTTTTTTTTTTTTTTTTTTTTTTTTTTTCCCCTAGAGTGCCTGTATTTGGGTGACCTAAAACACCTCATATCTGCCCATTTGCTCACCTTGACGCGGTGCCCTCGGAGAACACGGGGGGTGGGGGGGGGGCATGAACCTATAATCACAGGCACCACTATAAAAATCCTGCCTGCACCACCACGTGCAGAGCTAACCATCAGAGCCCTCAAGTGAAATCCAGGACCTACCATCCCACCCCTGGAGGCCCCTACCTACAGCACTAAAGCCCTTTAAAAGTGTAAAATAAAAAATAAAAAATAATTGCAACATACTTTTACCGCATTTACCCTACTGGTCCGCTTGTCCCCATGGCAATGGAGTCCGTTAAAAACCGAAGTCAGTTAAATCGAGGTTTTGAGTGTTATATATGTTTTTTCATCTATGAACTGTGCCTCTCATTGCGAGACACCTTGGCAGCATTGTGGTTGCCTTACTCCCCTCACAGCCGAGGGCAAAGGACATGACTCCCCTGTCACTCGGTCTGCTTCCATTTCTGAAGCTCCTGTTTATTATTTGTATAGTGGATCCAGGTGGTGAGATGATGTCCAGATGTGAGTCAGTAAGTTTTTAATCTTGCTGAGGACTAGCTGCCTGGCAATCCTCGGCTATTAACCAGGGTAGAACAAGAAGTAACGGATTCAAGCTGGAAAAGCATAGATTTAAAAAAGAAAAGGGGAAAAACTGGTTCACAATAGGGTGGTAAAAGATTGGAATGGACTCAGTAGACGGTAGTTAGTGCGGAGTCCCTTAGAGAGGGTTTAAAGGGAAGCTAGATAAATTCATGGATGGGGATGAAAGGTGGATGTAGGTAGTGTTAGGTAACAGGAAAACGACGTGTAGGTTTTTATGGCCTCTTAGCTTCCTTTTTTTTCTTATGTTTTATTTTCTCTGTTTTTGGTGTACATAAAACGGCAAGGATAGTGCCTTGCTTTGCAGTGATGAAGGGGTACTCGCAGGGGTCGAGGGGGGGAATGTGATTGGTAGATTGGGTTTTGTAAGTCACATGTAGTGCAGGGTTCTGCGTCAACACATTTTTGACTCTTTCTCTCACAGGAAATGTTCTGTGACTTTCCCCCTGCCTTGATGGTGCCCGTTTCCTGCAACACCGGGTGGTCCTTGCCAGTGCGGGGTTTCTTCAGTGAAGTCCTGCCCAAGCTCCCCTTTCCCCCAGAAACCCATGGTACTGCGGTCCCAACCGGGGGCTGCAGCAGACTGGAACTGCTGACCTAAAATATATCAAGGAGAAATTGGATTTCCCAAACCAATCTTTCTCTCATGCAAGCTGCCCAAACCCTAAAGTTTAAAGGGTCTTTGCAGCCCCCAAAGGGGAACCCCGTGGGGCAGTATGCGAGCCCCCCCAGAGGGTGGGGGAAAAAATGCGATCTAGACGGGGAGGAAAGAAACAGCTTGAAAGTTTTTGTTGTGAGCCACCCAATTGGTTCCTTGAGAGACAACACAGGATTCCAAACTTTTCCCCACAGTCACTGGACTTTTCAAACTTGCGCACACCCCTCAGGAGGGAATATTGAGTTTTTAAATTAACCAAACACTAAAAACCTCGGCTTCGCGCCAAATTTGGTGCCCCCTATGGCGCCGATACTGAAAAAATAGAACAATGGTAATAATTCTAATTGGTGCCGGATCCCAAAAGCCCCACATATTTTACAATTTTTTTTTTTCGTTTTTTTTTGGTATTTACAAACCCAGTAATTGAGTATGAGGTTAGATGTGTTCTTTTTTCTTATACTGTTGATGTGTTAAAAAATGGGGACATTAAAAAACCCTTTTTTTAAAAAAATTTTTCATTGGGTTAGGTTAAAGAATTTTCCAAAAAAAGTGGGAAATTTCCCCCGTGCCTTTTTGGGGATTTGTATTTTAAATGTTTTTTTTGGCCTATGTAAATCCCATAGAGTGTTTCACCGGATATATTTTATGCCATCCACATAATCTATTCCCAGCACAAAATTCGTTTTTCCTTTCCCATCCAAAAACCCCCCATTCGTGAGAGGTCTCCGGTTTGTTATGGAGGAAAAGGGGGGGGTAAAAGCCCCCCCCGGGCAAGGCCCCAAAAACGGGAGACGTTAATTTTAAGAGGATTGGCGCATTGGACATTTAAGAAAAACTTGACGCAATGAATAGAATATTGGAAGGTATCAAGGCCGTTTTAACCCCAAAAAGATATGGGAAAATTGAGTTAAAAGAAAGAATACCGGTCAGCACATTAAATGTACGAAATGTTTGATTTCAAAAGGGGGATACGCTTGGGCAGTCAAGTCCCCCCCCCCCCTTCTATTTTAATATTATAATATTGAAAACGATACCATTTTCCCTCACAACCCTGACATAATCTTACTGTATCCCCCCCGGGGCCCCCCTTTCCCTTTGTTTTTTTAATTTGGACAGCTGACTTTGAATGTTTTTTTCCTTTTTGGCCGCCATGTTTTTACTAGCCCGGGGGCGGGGTCCCAAAAAAAGTTTTAAAGAGGCAATGGTGCTCCCCGGGACATTTAAGGGCTTTTTCTTTTCTGCTAAAAAATTACAGTTTTTTTTGAAAAACCATTTTTTGTCTTAACGGGCCAAAAAAAAATTTTTTAATCAAAAATTTTTTTGGCCCTGAACCTGTTAAGGTTCAGTAAGAAATTTGGTATGCAGCCCTGAGTCATAAAAAAACTCTCAACCCCCCCCGCTACGTAGTCTGGGCCACGACTGGCTGCAACATGGCAAAATAGTGCGATAGAATGTTTTGGGGAAAAATATACAAGGTGTTGAGAGGAAAACTTGGTAGTTGATGTGCTATAGCCCCAGGTTTTTGGTTTTTTTTTAGACCAGGGGGGGCAACAGAGCCTGCAATCACAGGGCCAGCACTATAAAAAATCCTGCCCGCCCCCTCCCCCTGGCGGGTTATACCTCAAGTGAACCTCCAGGGCCCCCCATCCCAAGCCCGGAGGTCATTTTCCAACCCCCGCTAAGGCCGAAATAATATATAGTATTTGCCGGCGCAAAAAGACCACCTCCGAAAGACGCACCCTATTTTACAAGGAGGGTTTTTTTTGAAAAAAAAAAAATAAAAAATATTGGGGGTTTTTTTGGGGAAAAAAAAAATTTT
>JACEEZ010025650.1:0-55995 GCA_016584305.1 Chionoecetes opilio | reverse complement strand
TGAATTAAAAATTTAAAAATAACGCTACAGTTACAAGAACTATGAAAACGTTGCAATATACCAGTATATCACAAAAAATAACCTCGTACTTTTCTATTAATAGCTTAATGTAATTTATGCTACTTATAGCTGCAATTATTCTAAAAAAAGGATTTTATACTTCAATTTGTAGGAAAACAGCTATATATCACTGATAGCTAGCTAAAATCATTGAAAACACTACATTTTTATGAGTTTATAGCAATATAATAAGTAAAACTACTTTTTATATATACAATAACGCTACAGTTTATAAGAAACTATAAAAACTTTTGCAATACCCCCGTTTTTATCACAATAAATAACCTCTTACTCTTTTATTTAATAGCTTAATGTAATGTAAGCTACATATAGGTGCAAATTATTCTAAAAGAGCATTTTATACTTCAAGTTGTAGGAAAAGAGCTATATATCACCGATAAATAGCTAAAATAATTGAAACACTACATTTATGGGTTTATAGCTATGATAAATAACCTACTTGTATATATACAATAAAAGCTACAGTTTACAAGAAACAATGAAAAACGCCTGCAATATACCACTATATCACAATAAATAACCTCTTACTCTTCTATTTAATAGCTTAATGTAATGTAAGCTACTTATAGGTGCAAATTATTATAAAAAGATGATTTTTATACTTCAATTTGTTGGAAAACAGCTATATATCACCAAAAAATAGCTAATATCATTGAAAACACTACATTTTATGGGTTTATAGCAATATGATAATAAAACTACTTGTATATATACAATACGCTACAGTTTACAAAAACTATGAAAAACGCTTGCAATATACCGTTATATCCAATAAATAACCTCGTACTATTCTATTTAATAGCTTAATGTAATGTAAGCTATTTAAGGGCAAATTATTCTAAAAAAAGGATTTTATACTTCCATTTGTAGGAAAACAGCTATATATCACCGATAAAAAGCTAGTATAATTGAAAACACTACATTTTATGGGTTTTTTAGCAATATGATAAGTAACACTACTTGTAATATACAATACGCTACAGTTTGCAAGAAACAATGAAAACGCTTGCAATATACCGTTATATCACAATAAATAACCTCTTACTTTTCTATTTAATAGCTTAAAGTAATGTAAGCTACTTATTTTTGCAAATTATTCTAAAAAAAGGATTTTATACTTCAATTTTTAAGAAAACGGCTATATATCACTGATAACTACTAAAATCAAATTTAAAAAAACTACATTTTTTGGGTTTATAGCAATATGATAAGTAAAACTACTTGTTATATATACAATAACGCTACAGTTACAAGAAACTATGAAAAACGCTTGCAATATACCATTATATCACAAAAAATAACCTCTTACTCTTCTATTTAATAGCTTTAAAGTAATGTAAGCTACTTATAGGTGCAAATTATTCTAAAAAGAGAATTTTTTACTTCAATTTGTAGGAAAACAGCTATATATCACCGATTTAAAAAGCTAAAATCATTGAAAACACTACATTTTATGGGGTTTATAGCAATATAATAAGTAAAACTACTTGTATATATACAATAACGCTACAGTTTAGAAAAAAACTATATAAAAACTTTTGCAATACACCGTTATATCACAATAAATAACCTCTTACTCAGTTATTTAAAAGCTTTAATTTAATGTACGCTACATATAGGTGCAAATTATTCTAAAAAAGAGGAATTTTTTACTTCAAGTTGTAGGAAAACAGCTATATATCCCCCCCCCATAAATAGCTATATCATTGAAAACACTACATTTTATGGGTTTATAGCAATATGTAAAATAAAAAATACTTTTATAATTAATAACGTTTTTCAGTTTATAAGAAAATATGAAAAATGTTTAATATACCGTTATATCCCCAATAAATAACCTCTTACTCTTTTTTTTAATAGCTTTAATTTTAATTTTAAGTACTTTTAGGTGCAAAAATTTTTCTAAAAAAAAAGGGTTGTTACTTCAATTTTTAGGGGAAAAAAAGCTTATATCAAGAAAAAACTAGTAAAAAACATTTAAAAAACAACCCTTTTTAAAGGGTTTAAGCAAAAATTTAAAAAAGTAAAAAATAATTGTATATATACAATAACGCTACAGTTTTCAAGAAACTATGAAAAAAAGCTTGCTATATACTTTATTCACAATAAAAACCTCTTACTCTTCTATTAATGCTTAATGTAAAGTAAAATACTTAAGCTGCAAATTTTTAAAAAAAAGAGGATTTTTTACTTCCCAAATTTTTAGGGAAAAAAAAGCTATATATCACCGATAAAAGCTAGTTTTCATTGAAAAAAACTACTTTTATGGGGGTTTTAAGCAAAAAGATAAGTAAAAAATACTTGGGAAAATATACAATAACGCACGTTTTCAAGAAAAAATTTTAAAAAACGCTTGCAATTTTTACCGTTATATCACAATAACTAAAATCTTACTCTTGTATTTAATAGCTTAAGTAATGTAAATACTTATAGGTGCCCCCAAAATTTTAAAAAAAGGATTTTTTAAATTCAATTTGTTGGAAAACAGCTATATATCACCCATAAATAGCTAAAATCTTGAAAAACTACTTTTATGGGTTTTTAGCCCAAAATGTAAGAAACACACTTTGTATATATCAATAAAAGTACAGGGTTTTCAAAAAAACTGAAGAAAGCTTGCAATATACCGTTATTTCACAATAAATAACCTCTTTCTTTTCTATTTAAATAGCTTAATGTAATGTAAACTACTTATATTTGCAAAAATTTTTCTAAAAAAAGGGTTTTTTTACTTCAATTTGTTAGAAAAAAGCTATATATCAAATGATAACTAGCTAAAAACCTTGAAAACACTCCCTTTTATGGGGGTTTTTAGCAATAGATAAGTTTAAAAATACTTGTATATATACAATAACGCTACAAATTTACAAGAAAAAATATGAAAAACGCTTGAATATTTCCATTATATCACAATAAATAACCTTTACCCTTTTAAATTTTAAAGTTAATGTAATGTATGTACTTATAGGTGCAAAAATTATTCTAAAAAAAAAAAATTTAAAAACATAAGAAAATAAGAAAATAAGGAAGCTAAAAGAGGGGCCCCGAGGGCCCACACCCTGGGTAGTTTTTCCCGGGGACCTAACAAATACCTACATCCAAATTTTATCCCCACCATGAAAAACCCATCCCCCCTCCCCCTTTTTAAAACTCCCTAACGACTCCGCACTAACTACCTGTCTACTGAGACCATTCCCCTCATTCACCAACCCCATTTTTGAACCCCGTTCCTCCCTATTTCCTTTCTAAATCTACGCTTTTCCAGCTTGAATCCTTACTTCTTTTTCTACCCCGGGGGAAAAAACCGTAAAAAATTTTCCTACCTCCTTTATTAAACCCCTTTTTCCCCTTTAAAAAAAATTCTATCAGATCGCCCCCCCCGGGGTCCCCCCGCCCGGGGGTGAGTGTAATTTTATAACTTCAATTCTCTCATTTAAATAAAGTTACGCATTCCCCTTTTATCATTTTGGAAACCTTCCTGCCCCTTTTTCTAACAACCCCTATATCCATCCTTTTTAATCACACGTTACATGCAAAAAATTTTTTAAAAAAAAGTTGTATACTTCAATTTTTTTTTTTGGGAAAACAGCTAAATATCACCGATAAAAAAAAATAATATCATTGAAAACACTACATTTTATAGGTTTTTTTTAAACAACTGATAAAATAAAAAATAATTGGAATAAACAAAACCGCCCACACTTTAGAAGGGAAAATATGAAAAAAAGGGTTGATATACTGTTTTTTATCACAAAAATAAACTCTTACTCTTCTATTTTAAAAGCAAAAGTAATGTAAGCACTTTTAGCTGCAAATTATTCTAAAAAAAAAAAAATTTTTTAAATTCATTTTGTAGGGGAAAAAAGCTAATATTTTGGAAAACTAGCAAAAACATTGAAAACACACATTTTTTTGGGTTTATAGAATTAAAAGTTAAAAATTTCTTGTATAAAAAACAATAAAAGCTACCCGTTTACAAGAAACTATGAAAAAACCCTTGGGAAATACCGTTTTATCACAATAAAAACCCCCTTACTCTTCTATTTAAAAAGCCCCCTTAAAGTAATGTAAGTACTTATAGGTGCAAATTACTCTAAAAAAAAGGATTTTATACTTCAATTTAGGAAAAGAGCTATATATCACCCTTTAAAAAGCTAATATTTTTGAAAACACTAAATTTTTTGGGTTTTTTAGCAATATTATAAGTAAAAGTACTTTTTTTATAATTTCAATAACGCTGAGTTTACAGAAATATGAAAACGTTTTCAATTTTACCGTTTTAAACACAATAAATAACCTGTTTCTTTATTTAAAAGCTTAATATAATGTAAGCTACTTAAGGTTTCCCCCAAAATTTTTCTAAAAAAAAGATTTTTTTAAATTCAATCGTAGGGGAAAAAACTATAAAATCACTAATAAATAAACTAAAATCATTGAAAACCATACATTTTAGGGGGTTTAAATTGGGAATATGATAAGTAAAATACTTGTATATATAAAAATAACGCCCAAAAGTTTTGAAGAAAAAATATGAAAAAAGCTTGCAATTAACCCTTATACACAATAAAAAACCTCTTTCTCTTCTTTTAATAGCTTAATGTAAAGTAAATACTTTTATGTTTCAAATTATTCAAAAAAAAATTTAAATTTTTACTTAAATTTTTAGGAAAAAGCTATAATCACTGTAACTTTGCTAAAATCTATGAAAAACATTATTTTTTTGGCTTTTAGCAATATTTATAAGTTTAAAAAAAAATTGTATAAAAATTACAATAACGCTACAGTTTAAAAAGAAAATATGAAAAAAGCTTGCAAAAATACCCTTAAAAATCACAATAAATAACCTCTTCCCCTTCCCATTTTTAAAAAAAAAAAAGTTAATTTAAAATAAGCTCTTTTAGGTGAAAATTTTTAAAAAAAAGGATTGTACAAATTCAATTTGTAGGGGGGAAAAAAGCTATATATCACCGAAAAAATAGTAATATCATGGGAAAAAACTAAAATTTTAAGGTTTTAAACCCAAACGATAAGTAAAAAATACTTTTATATTTTACAATACCGCTACAGTTTAAAGAAATATGAAAAAAAGCTTGTATATACCGTTATACCCCAAAAAATAAAATCGTAATTTCTATTTAAAGCTTAAAGTAATGTAAACTACTTATAAAATGCAAATTATTCTAAAAAAAGGGTTTTATACTTCAATTTTTTAGGAAAAACAGCTATATACACTGATTTAAATAGCCCAAAAATTTTTGGGAAAAAAACTACATTTTTTTGGGTTTTTAGCAATATAATAAGTAAAACTACTTGGATAAAAAACAATAAACGCTACAGTTTTTCAAGAAAATATGAAAAAAAAGCTTGCCCTTTTTACCGTTATATCACAATAAATAACCCTTACTCTTCATTTAATAGCTTTTAAGGGAATGTAAAATTTCTTTTAAATTTTCAAATTTTTCTAAAAAGAGGATTTTATACTTCAATTTGTAAGGGAAAAAGCTATATATCACCCCCATTTAAAAAGTAATATCATTTAAAAACCCCTCATTTTTTGGGCTTATAGCAATATAATAAAAAAAAATACTTGTATATATTACAAAAAACGCTACAGTTTACAAAAAAACTATGAAAAAAGCAGCAATATAACCCTTATATCACAATAAAAAAACCTTTCCCAATCTTTAAATTTTAAAAGCTTAAAGTAATGTTTAAACTACTTATAGGGCAAATTATTTTTAAAAAAAAGGATTTTTTACTTCAATTTGTAGGAAAAAAAGGGCCCCATATATCACCGATTTATAGCTAATATCATTGATTTAAAACTATATTTTTTGTGTTTATAGCAATATGATCTGTAAAACTAATTGTATATAAAATTTTTACAAAAAACGCTACAGGTTTTCAAGAAAATATGAAAAACGCTTGCAATATACCGTTATATCCCAATAAATTACCTATTACTCTTCTATTTAATAGCTTAATGTAATTAAGCTAATTATAGGTGAAAAAATTTTTTCTAAAAAGAGGATTTTTACTTCCCCAATTTTTTAGGAAAAAGCTAATATCAACCCCATAAAAAAGCTAATATAATTTAAAACACACATTTTTTGGGTTTTTAGCAATTGATAAGAACTTTTTGTATATATACAATTAAAGCTACAGTTTTCAAGAAAAAAAATGAAAAACGCTTTCAATATACCGTTAAACACAATAAATAACCCCTTACTTTTTTTATTTAAAAAGCTTATTGTTAAAAGTAAGTACTTTAAAAGGGGCCCAAAATTTTTCTAAAAAAAAGGATTTTTTTTACTTCAATTTTTAGGGAAAAAAGCTATATATCACTGAAATAGCTTTAAAAACATTGAAAACACTACATTTTATGGCTTTATGCAAAAATAAAAGTAAAAATACTTTTTATATAAACAATAACGCTACAGTTTTTAAAAAAAACTATTTAAAAAAGCTTGCAATTTTACCCCTTATTTTCACAATAAATAACCTCTTAATCTTTATTTAAAAGCTTAAGTAATTTAAGCTACTTATAGGTGCAAATTATTCTAAAAAAAAAGGGGGGTTTTTATACTTTAATTTTAGGAAAACAGCTATATATTTACCGATAAATAGGTTTAAAATTTATTGAAAAAAATACATTTTATAGGGGTTTTTAAAACAATCTTTATAAGTAAAAAAAATTTTTTATATACAATACCGTAAGTTTAGAAAAAACTATGAAAAAAGTTTTGCTATATACGTTATATACAATAAAAAACCTCGTACTCTTCTATTTTAAAAGCTTTAAATAATGTTTAAACTAATTATAGCTGCAAATTATTCTAAAAAAAAAGGTTTTATTTCTTCAAAATTTTTAGGAAAAAAGCATATTCACTGATAAAATAGCTAAAATTTTTTGACAACCCTACCCCTTATGGGTTTTTTGCAAAAAAATAAGTAAAACTACTTGTATAAATAAATAAAAGCTACAGTTTACAAGGAAAAAAATGAAAAAAGCTTTCATTTTTACCGTTAATCACAATAAATAACCTCTTACTCTTCTATTTTAAAAGTTAATGTAATGTAAGCTAAATTTTAAAGGGGCAAATTATTCTAAAAAGGGGATTGATACTTCAATTTGTAGGAAAACAGCTTTTATATCACTGATAAAATTTTGCTAAAAAACATTGAAAACACTACATTTTTTTGGGTTTTTAGGCCCAAAATTTATAAGTAAACTACCCTTTTTATATACAATAAACCCCTTTCATTTTTGAAGGAAAAAATTTTGAAAAAAAGTTTCAATATACGTTTTATCACAATAAATTTTCCTATTACTATTTATTTATTTTAGCTTAATGTAATGTAAGCTACTAAGGGGAAAATTTTCAAAAAAAGGAAATTTTTACTTCAATTTGTAGGGAAAAAAAAGCATATATCACCGATAAAATTTGTTTAAAACATTTAAAAAAAAAAATACATTTTTTTGTGTTTTTAGCCCCAAAATTTATCCGTAAAAACTTGTATTTTTAATTATACCCAAAAAAACGCTAAGTTTACAAGAAACTATGAAAAAAGGCTTGCAATATTTCCGGGTTTTATCACAATAAATTTTCCTATTTTCTCTTCTATTAATAGCTTAATGTAATGTAAGTACTTATAGGTGCAAAAATTTTTCTAAAAAGAGGATTTTATACTTTCCCAAATTTTTAGGAAAACGGGATATTTTCACCCATAAAAAGCTAATATAATTTAAAAAAACACATTTTATGTGTTTTTAGCAATATGAAAAAGAACACTACTTGTATATATACAATAACGCTACCCCCGGGTTTTCAAGAAAAAATTTTAAAAAACGCATGCAATATTTCCCTTTTATCACAATAAATAACCTCTTACTTTTCTATTTAATAGCTTTAAAGTAAGTAAGTATTTTATATGCAAAAAATTTTTCCAAAAAAAAAGGAATTTTTTTACTTCAATTTTTTAGGAAAACAGCTATTTTATACTGATAACCCAGGTAAAAAAAATTGAAAAAAAACCCAAAAATTTTTTTAAAGGTTTTTAGCAAATTTTGATAAGAAAAAAAATCCCCCCCATATATACAATAACGCTACAGTTTACAAGAAAAAATATGAAAAAAAGCTTGCAATATACCCTTTTATCACAAAAAAAAACCTCTTACTCTTCTATTTTAAAAGCTTAAGGAATGTAAGTACTTTTAAAGGGCCCAAATTTTTTCTAAAAAGAGGGAAATTTTTTACTTCAATTTGTAGGAAAACAGGGTTTTTATCACTGAAAACTAGCTAAAAAACATTGAAAACATACTTTTATGGCTTTATAGCAATTTTAAAAAAGTAAAAAATACTTTTATATAAACCAAATAACCCCCCCCCACAGTTTTAAAAAAACGAAAAGAAAAAAAGTTGCAAAAATTTCCGTTTATCACAATAAAAAAACCCCCTTACTCTTCATTTTAAAAGCTAATGTAATTGGGAAGCTACATAGGTGCAAAATTATTCTAAAAAAAAAGGGTTGTATACCTTTAAATTTTTAGGAAAAAAGGGTATATTCACCGATAAATAAACTAATATCAAATTTAAAAAAACTACATTTTAAGGTTTAAGCAATTTATAAGTAAAAACTACTTTTATATATACAAAACCGCCTTTCAGTTTAGAAGAAAAATATGAAAAAACGTTAGTATATACCGTTATATCACAATAAATAACCCGTACTTTCTATTTAATAGCTTTTAAAATTTAAAGAAAACTACCCTTTTAAACTGCAAATTTTTCTAAAAAAAAAGGGTTTTATACTTCAATTTGAGGGGAAAAAAGCTATATATCACTGATAATAGCTAAAAATTTGAAAACCCTACATTTTTTGGGGTTTTTAGCCCCAAAAAAATAAGGGAAAAAATACTTTTAAAAAAATACAATAACGCTACAGTTTACAAGAAATATGGGAAAAAAACTTTCAATATAAACCCTTAATCACAATAAATAACCTCATCTTCTATTTAATAGCTTAAGGGAAGTAAACTTTTATAGGTTTTGGGGAAAATTTTTCTAAAAAGGGGGATTGTATAACCTTTAATTTTCTAGGACAACAGCTATATTCACTTTATAAAAATAGCTAAAATATTGAAAACACTACATTTTATGGGTTTTTTAGCAAATATGATAAGTAAAAATTTTTGTTTAATACAAAAACCCTACGTTTAGAAAAAAAACTATTTAAAAAAGGGTTGCAATATACCGTTTTATCACAATAAATTACCCATTAATAAATTTTATTTTTTAGCTTAAAAGTAATGTAAGCTATTTATTGGTGCCAAAAAAATTCTAAAAAAAGGGGTTTTATATTCAATCTGTAGGGAAAAAAAGCTATATATCACCCATAAATAACTAATACCCTTTTTAAAACCCCCCCCTACATTTTTTTGGGGGTTTTTTTGCAATATGAAAGTTTAAAAAATACTTTTATAATACCAAAAACGTACAGGTTTTCAAGAAAAATATGAAAAACGCTTGCAATAAACCGTTATATCACACAAAAAAAAGCCCCTTTTCACTTCATTTAATAGCTTAATGTATTTTAAGCTATTATAGGTGGGAAAAATTTTTCCCAAAAAAAAGGATTTTTTTACTTCAATTTGTTTTTTTGGGAAAACGCTATATATCACCATAAAAAGCTAATATCATTGAAAACCCCTACATTTTTTGGGGTTTATAGCAATATAATAAGAAAAATACTTTTATATATATACAATAACGTACAGTTACAAGAAAAATATGAAAAACCCCTTGGGAATATACCGTTTTTATCACAAAAATAAACCCCCCCATACTCTTCTATTTTAAAAGCTTAATGAATGTAAGCTACTTTTAGGGGGCAAATTTTTCTAAAAAAAAGGATTTTATTTCTTCAATTTGTAGGGGAAAAAAAGTTTATATATCACCCATAAATAGCCCAAAATAATTGGGAAAAAATACATTTTATGGGTTTATAGCAATATGATAAAATAAAAAATACTTGGAATATACCCAAAAAAGTTTTCAGTTTTCAAGAAACTATTTAAAAAAGTTGCCATTTTACCGTTATATACAATATATAACCTTCCCCATTTCTATTTAATAGCTTTAAAGAATGTAAAATACTTATAGGTGCAAATTTTCTATAAAGAGGATTTTTTACTTTAATTTGGGAGGGAAAAAAATCCCATATATCACCCATATATAGCTAATATCATTTAAAACACTACATTTTTTGGGTTTATAGAATATGATAAGTTAAAAATACTTGTATATAATTTCAAAAAGCTACAGGTTTTTAAAAAAAACTATTTTAAAAAAAGCTTGCAATTTTACCGTTATATCCCAATAAAAACCTATTACTTTTTTATTTATTAGGTTAAAAGTAATGTAAAAATACTTTTAGAGCAAAAAAAACTAAAAAGAGGAAATTTTTTACTTCAATTTGTAGGGAAAAAAAAGCTAATACACCGAAAAAATAGCTAATATCATTTTAAAAACTACATTTTAGGGGTTTATTTTGCAATATAATAAGAAAAAATACTTGTATATATATACCCAAAAACGCTACAGTTTCAAGGAAAAATATTTAAAAAAAAAAAAAAAAAAAAAAAAAAAAAAAAGGGGGGGTTTTCAATATACCGTTATATCACAATAAATAACCTCCTACTTTCTATTTAAAAAGCTTTAAAGTAATGTAAACAAATTTAGGTGCAAATTTTTCTAAAAAAAGGGGGTTTTATACTTCCCAAATTTTGGAAAAAAAGCTAAAAATCACCAATATAAACTAATATCATTTAAAACAACATTTTATGGGTTTTTGCAATTTATAAGGGGAAAAATACTTGTATATTACAATAACGTACCGTTTAAAAGAAACTTTTTTGAAAAACGGGTTTTCAATATACCGGTTTTATCACAATAAATTTCCTATTACTCTTCATTTAAAAGCCTTAAGTAATATAAAACTACTTAAGGTGCAAAAATTTTTTAAAAGATGATTTTTTTACATCAATTTGTAGGAAAACAGCTATATACACCGATAAATAAATAAAATAATTGAAAAAAAACTACATTTTTGGGGTTTTTAGCAATATGATAAGTAACAATACTTGTATTATTTCAAAAAACGCTTTAAAATTTACAAGAAACAAGAAAAACGCTTGCAATATACCCTTATATCAAAAATAAATAACCTCTTACTCTTCTTTTAATAGCTTAATGTAAGGAAAATACTTATAGGTGCAAAAATTTTTCTAAAAAAAGGATTTTATACTTCAATTTGTAAAAGGAAAACAGCTATTTTTATCATGAAACTAGTAAAAAACATGGGGAAAACACAAAATTTGGGGTTTTTAGCAATATAATTCGTAAAAAAATAAATTGTATTATTACAATAACGCTACAGTTTACAAGAAACTATGAAAAACCCCCTTGCAATATACCGTTTTTATCACAATAAAAAAACCTTTTTACTCTTTATTTTAAAAGCAATGTAAGTAAGTACTTTTAGGGCAAATTTTTTCTAAAAAAAGGATTGTTTCTTCAATTTTTAGGAAAACAGTAATATCACCCATAAATGCTAAAAATCATTTAAAACACTACATTTTTTAAAGGGATATAGCAATATGATCAGTAAAAATACTTGTTTTATACAATAACAACCCGTTTATAAGAAAAATATGAAAAACGCTTGCCCAAAATACCCTTTTTAAACACAATAAAAAACCTTTACTCTTCTATTTAATAGCTTAATGTAATGTAAGCTACTTTTAGTTGCAAATTATTTTTAAAAAAAGGATTTATAATTTTTCCCCAATTTTTAGGAAAACAGCATATATCCCGTAAATAGCTTTAAAATCATGAAAAAAAACTACATTTTATGGGTTTATAGCCAAAAATTTTAAAGTAAAACTACTTGTTAATTAAAAATAACGCTACAGTTTTTCAAAAAACTATGAAAAACGCTTTCAATATACCCTTATTCACAATAAATAAACCCCTCACTCTTATATTTAATAGCTTAAGTAATGTAAGCTTTTCATATAGGTGAAATTTCTCTAAAAGAGGATTTTATACTTCAATTTGTAGGGAAAAAAAAGCTATAAAATCACCGAAAATAGCTAATAATTTGAAAACACTAACATTTATGGGTTTATAAACAATATGAAAAAGTAAAAAACTTGTTTTTATTAATTTAAAGCTCAGTTTGAAGGAAAATATTTAAAAAAGCTTGCAAATACCGGGTTAAATTTTACAATAAATTTAATTTTTAATCTTTATTTAAAGCTTAAGTAATGTAAGCTAATTATAGGGGCCCCAATTTTTTAAAAAAAGGATTGTATATTTAATTTGTAGGGGAAAAAAGGGTATTCAACGATAAATAGAATATCATTGAAAACACTACATTTTTTTGGGTTTATAGCAATATGATTTAAATAAAAAAACTTGTAATATTTCCAAAAACGCTACAGTTTACAAGAAAAATAGAAAAAAGCTTGTAAAATACCGTTATATCATATAAAAAAACCTCTTTTCTCTTCTATTTATTTGCTTAATTATGTAAGCTTTATATGGGCAAATTATTCTTAAAAAAAAAGGGTTTTTTTATTCAATTTGTAGGAAAAAAGCTAATATCACCGAAAATAGCAATATCATTGAAAAACCCCTACATTTTTTGGGTTTTTTAGGGAAAAATGGATAAGTAAAACACTTGTATATATACAAAAACGCTACAGTTTACCAAAAAAAACTATGAAAAACGTTGCCCAATTTTTACCCTTATATCACCCAAAAAAACTAACCTCTTATCGTGTATTCAATAGCTTAATGTAAAGTAAAACTACTTTATAGGTGCCCAAAATTTTTCTAAAAAAAGGAAATTTTTTAAATTCCCAAATTTTTTGGGAAAACAGCATATATCACCCATAAATAGCTAATACATTGAAAACACTAAATTTTATGGGTTTATTTGCAATATTTATTAAATAAAAACTACTTGTAAAAATAATTTCAAAACGCTACAGTTTAAAAGGGAACTATGAAAAACGTTTCAAAAATACCGGGTTTTATCACAATAAAAAAACCTTTCCCCACTCTTTTATTTTTTAGCTTAATGTAAAAGTAAGTATTTTTGGGGGCAAATTTTTCTAAAAAAAAGGGTTTTTACTTCAATTTGTTGGGGGAAAAAACATATATCACCCATAAAAGCTATTATAATTTAAAAAAACTCATTTTTTTAGGTTTATAGCAATATGATCAGTAAAAAAATACTTGTAATTTTGCAAAAACGCTACAGTTTACAAGGGAAAATATGAAAAAAAGCCCTTTCAATTTTACCGTTAATCACAATAAATAAAATCTTTTCTCTTCTATTTAATAGCTTAATGAAATGTAAGCTACTTATAGGTGCAAATTTTTCAAAAAGAGGATTTTATCCCTTTTAATTTGTAGAAAAACAGCCCATATATCACTGATAACTAGCTTAAAAAAATTGAAAAAAAACTACAATTTTTTGGGTTTTTAAAAAAAATGATAAGGTTTGAATACTTGATATATACAAAACGTACAGTTTACAAGAAAATATGAAAAACGCTTGCAATTTTACCCTTTTATCCAAATATATAAAAATTTACTCTTTTATTTTAAAAGCCCTTAAAGTAATGTAAGTTTTTATAGGGGCAAATTATTCTTTAAAGAGGATTTTATACTTCAATTTTTTAGGAAAAAAATCTATTTTTTATCAACCCATATTAGCTAAATCATTTAAAAACACTACATTTTAGGGTTTATAGGCCCAAAATGATAAAACAAAAAACTTGGATATATAAAAATAAAAGCTTTCAGTTTTCAAGAAAAATATGAAAAACGGTTGGGAATATACCCTTATATCACAATAAAAAAAAATTACTTTTCTATTTTTTTACCTTTAAAGTAAGTAAGTACTTTTAAAGGGGCAAATTATCCTAAAAAGAGGATATTATACTTCAATTTTTGGGAAAAAAAGGGTATATATCATGTTTTAAATGTTTAAAATCATTGAAAAAACCCACATTTTTTTGGGTTTATTTGCAATATAATAAATAAAAAAACTTTATATATACAATAAAGCTAAAAGTTTACAAGAAACTATGAAAAAAGCTTGCAATATACCGTTATATCACAAAAAATAAACCCCTACTCTTCATTTTTTAGCTTAATGTTTAAAGTAAGGGTACTTTTAGGGGCCCAAAATTTTTCTAAAAAAAAGGATTTTATACTTTTAATTTTTAGGGGAAAAAGCCCATATATCATGGGTAGCTTTGCTAAAATCATGAAAAACATACTTTTTTGGGTTTATAGCAATATGATAAGTAAAATAATTTTTATATATACAATAACGCTACAAATTTAGAAGAAAATTTGAAAAAAAAGCTTGCAATATATCGTTTTTATCACCCAAAAAATGCCTTACTCTTTTATTTTAAGCTTAATGTAAGTAAAAATACATATAGGTGCAAAAATTTTTCTAAAAAGAGGATTTTATACTTCAATTTAGGAAAAAAAAGCTATATATAACCCATAAATAGCTAATATCATTGAAAAAACTACATTTTTTTAGGTTTGTAGCAATATGTAAAAAAACTAATTTTATATATACAAAAACGTTAAAAGGTTTTTTAAAAAACTATGAAAAACCCCTTGCAAAATTACCCTTATATCCCCCAAAAAAATAACCTCTTTCTCTTTATTTTTTAAAGTTTAAAGTAATGTAAAATCCCTTTTAGGTGCCCAAAATTTTTATTAAAAAAATGATTTTATAAATTAAAATTTTTAGGGGAAAAAAGTATATATACTTTTTTTTTAAAATATCTAAAAAACATTGAAAAAAACTACGTTTTATGGGTTTAGGCAATTTTAGTAGGGAAAATATTTTTATATATACAATAAAGCTACAGTTTTGAAGAAAAATATGAAAAAAAGCTTGCAATATACCGTTATATCACAATAAATAACCTCTTACTTTCTATTTAAAAAGCTTAATGTTTAAAGTAAAACTACCCTTTTAGGTGAAAAAATTCAAAAAAAAGGGTTGTATACCCTCAAAATTTTTAGGGGGAAAAAAGTACTATCAATGATAAATAGCAAAAATCATTTAAAAAAAATACATTTTTATGGGTTTATAGCAATAGATAAGTAAAAAAATACTGTTATAAAACAAAAAACGCTACAGTTTTTCAAGAAAACTATGAAAAAAAGCTTGCAAATACCGTTTTTTTCACCCAAAAAATAACCTCTTACTCTTCTATTTATTTGCTTAATTTATGTAAGCTATTTATAATTGCAAATTATTCTAAAAAGAGGATTTTATACTTCAATTTGTAGGAAAACAGCTATATATCACTGATAAATAGCTAATATCATTGAAAACACTACATTTCATGGGTTTATAACAAAATGATAAGTAAAACTACTTGTATATATACAATAACGCTACAGTTTATAAGAAACTATGAAAAACGCTTGCAATATACCGTTATATCACAATAACTAATCTCTTACTCTTGTATTTAATAGCTTAATGTAATGTAAGCTACTTATAGGTGCCAATTATTCTAAAAAGAGGATTTTATACCTCAATTTGTTGGAAAACAGCTATATATCACTGATAACTAGCTAATATCATTGAAAACACTACATTTTATGGGTTTATAGCAATATGATTAGTAAAACTACTTGTATATATACAATAACGTTACAGTTTATAAGAAACTATGAAAAACGCTTGCAATATACCGTTATATCACAATAAATAACCTCTTACTCTTCTATTTAAAAGCTTAATGTAATGTAAGCTACTTATAGGTGCAATTTATTCTAAAAAGAGGATTTTATACTTCAATTTGTAGGAAAACAGCTATATATCACCGATAAATAGCTAATATCATTGAAAACACTACATTTTATGGGTTTATAGCAATATAATAAGTAAAACTACTTATATATATACAATAACGCTACAGTTTAGAAGAAATATGAAAAACGCTGCAATATCCGCTATATCACAATAAATAACCTCTTACTCTTCTATTTATAGCTTAATTTAAGTAAGCTACTTATAGTGCAAATTATTCTAAAAAAGGATTGTATACTTCAATTTGTAGGAAAACAGCTATTTTATCACAGATAAATAGCTAATATCATTGAAAACACTACATTTTATAGGTTTAAATAGCATCGATAAAGTAAAACTAATTGTTATATACAATACCGCTACAGTTTAGAAGAAACTAAAGAAAAACGCTTGCTATATACCGTTATATCACAATAAATAACTCGTACTCTTCATTTATAGCTAATGTTAAATGTAAGCTACTTATAGCTGCAAATTATTCTAAAAAAAGGATTTTATACTTTCAATTTGTAGGAAACAGCTATATATGATAACTAGCTAAAATTATTGAAAAGACTACATTTATGAGATTATAGCAATATAATAGTAAAACTACTTGTATAAATACAATAACGCTACAGTTTACAAGAAACTATGAAAAACGCTTGCAATATACCGTTATATCACATAAATAACCTCTTACTCTTTCTATTTAATAGCTTATGTAATATAACATACTTATAGGTGCAAATTATTCTAAAAAGAGGATTTTATACTTCAATTATAAGAAAACAGTTTTATAATTTACGATAATAGCTAATTCATTGAAAACACTACATTTTATGGATTATATAGCAATATAATAAAAAAAACTTGTATTATATACAATAACGCTACAGTTTACAAGAACTATAAAAACGCATTCAATATAAACGTTTATATCAATAAATAACTCTTACTCTTCTATTAATAGCTTAATGTAATGTAAGCTACTATAGGTGCAAATTATTCTAAAAATGAGGTTTTATACTTCAATTTGTAAGAAACAGCTTTATATCACCGATAAATAGCTAGTATCATTGAAAACACTACTTTTATGGGTTATAGCAATATAATATGTAAAACTACTTGTATATTACAATACGCTACAGTTGACAGAAACTATGAAAAACGTTGCAAATACCGTTATATCACAATAAATAACCTCTTACTCTTTTATTTAATAGCTTAATGTAATGTAAGCTACATATAGGTGCAAATTATTCTAAAAAGAGGATTTTATACTTCAAGTTGTAGGAAAACAGCTATATATCACCGATAAATAGCTAATATCATTGAAAACACTACATTTTATGGGTTTATAGCAATATGATAAGTAAAACTACTTGTATATATACAATAACGCTACAGTTTAGAAGAAACTATGAAAATCGCTTGCAATATACCGTTATATCACATTAAATAACCTCTTACTCTTCTATTTAATAGCTTAATGTAATGTAAGCTACTTATAGGTGCAAATTATTCTAAAAAAAGGATTGTATACTTCAATTTGTAGGAAAAAAGCTATATATCACCGATAAATAGCTAATATAATTGAAAACACTACATTTTATAGGTTTGTAGCAATATGATAAGTAAAACTACTTGTATATATACAATAACATTACAGTTTATAAGAAACTATGAAAAACGCTTGCAATATACCGTTATATCACAATAAATAACCTCTTACTCTTTTATTTAATAGCTTAATGTAATGTAAGCTACTTATAGGTGCAAATTATTATAAAAAGATGATTTTATACTTCAATTTGTAGGAAAACAGACATATATCACTGATAACTATCTAAAATCATTGAAAACACTACATTTTATGGGTTTAGCGCAATATAATAAGTAAAACTACTTGTATATATACAATAACGCTACAGTTTAGAAGAAACTATGAAAAACGCTTGCAATATACCGTTATATCACAATAAATAACCTCGTACTCTTCTATTTAATAGCTTAATGTAATGTAAGCTACTTATAGGTGCAAATTATTCTAAAAAGAGGATTTTATACTTCAATTTGTAGGAAAACAGCTATATATCACCGATAAATAGCTAATATCATTGAAAACACAACATTTTATGGGTTTATAGCAATATAATAAGTAAAACTACTTGTATATATACAATAACGTTACAGTTTATAAGAAACTATGAAAAACGCTTGCAATATACCGTTATATCACAATAAATAACCTCTTACTCTTCTATTTAATAGCTTAATGTAATGTAAGCTACTTACTTATAGGTGCAAATTATTCTAAAAAGAGGATTTTATACTTCAATTTGTAGGAAAACAGCTATATATCACCGATAAATAGCTAATATCATTGAAAACACTACATTTTATGGGTCTATAGCAATATAATAAGTAAAACTACTTGTATATATATACAATAACGCTACAGTTTACAAGAAACTATGAAAAACGCTTGCAATATACCGTTATATCACAATATATAACCTCTTCCTCTTCTATTTAATAGCTTAATGTAATACAAGCTACTTATAGGTGCAAATTATTCTAAAAAGAGGATTTTATACTTCAATTTGTAGGAAAACAGCTATATATCACCGATATATAGCTAATATCATTGAAAACACTACATTTTATGGGTTTATAGCAATATGATGAGTAAAACTACTTGTATATATACAATAACGCTACAGTTTAAAAGAAACTATGAAAAACGCAAGCAATATACCGTTATATCACAATAAATTACCTATTACTCTTCTATTTATTAGCTTAATGTAATGTAAGCTACTTATAGGTGCAAATTATTCTAAAAAGAGGATTTTAAACTTTAATTTGTAGGAAAACAGCTATATATCACCGATAAATAGCTAATATCATTGAAAACACTACATTTTATGGGTTTATTGCAATATGATAAGTAAAACTACTTGTATATATACAATAACGCTACAGTTTACAAGAAACTATGAAAAACGCTTGCAATATACCGTTATATCACAATAAATAACCTCTTACTTTTCTATTTAATAGCTTAATGTAATGTAAGCTACTTATAGGTGCAAATTATTCTAAAAAAAAAAAATTATACTTCAATTTGTAGGAAAACAGCTATATATCACTGATAACTAGCTAAAATCATTAAAAACACTACATTTTATGGCTTTATAGCAATATAATAAGTAAAACTACTTTTATATATACAATAACGCTACAGTTTAGAAGAAACTATGAAAAACGCTTGCAATATACCGTTATATTACAATAAATAACCTCTTACTCTTTTATTTAATAGCTTAATGTAATGTAAGCTACTTATAGGTGCAAATTATTCTAAAAAAAGGATTGTATACTTCAATTTGTAGGAAAACAGCTATATATCACTGATAGCTAGCTAAAAATCATTGAAAACACGACATTTTATGGGTTTTATAGCAATATGATAAGTAAAGCTACTTTTATATATACAATAACGCTACAGTTTAGAAGAAACTATGAAAAACACTTGCAATATATCGTTATATCACAATAAATAACCTCTTACTCTTCTATTTAATAGATTAATGTAATGTAAGCTACATATAGGTGCAAATTATCCTAAAAAGAGGATTTTATACTTCAATGTGTAGGAAAACAGCTATATATCGCCGATAAATAGCTAATATAATTGAAAACACTACATTTTATGGGTTTATAGCAATATGATAAGTAACACTACTTGTATATATACAATAACGCTACAGTTTACAAGAAACAATGAAAAAACGCTTGCAAAATACGCTATATCACAATAAATAACCTCTTACTCTTCTATTTAATAGCTTAATGTAATGTAAGCTACTTATATTTGCAAATTATTCTAAAAAAAGGATTTTATACTTCAGTTTGTAGGAAAACAGCTATATATCACTGATAACTAGCTAAAATCATTGAAAACACTACATTTTATGGGTTTATAGCAATATGACTAGTAAAACTACTTGTATATATACAAAAACGCTACAGTTTACAAGAAACTATGAAAAACGCTTGCAATATACCGTTATATCACAATAAATAACCTCCTACTCTTCTATTTAATAGCTTAATGTAATGTAAGCTACTTATAGGTGCAAATTATTCTAAAAAAAGGATTGTACACTTCAATTTGTAGGAAAACAGCTAATATCACCGATAAATAGCTAATATCATTGAAAAAAACTACATTTTTATGGGTTTATAGCAATATGATAAGTAAAACTACTTGTATATATACAATAACGCTACAGTTTAAAAGAAACTATGAAAAACGCTTGCAATATACCGTTATATCACAATATATAACCTCTTACTCTTCTATTTAATAGCTTAATGTAATGTAAGCTACTTATAGGTGCAAATTATTCTATAAAGAGGATTTTATACTTCAATTTGTAGGAAAACATCTATATATCACCGATATATAGCTAATATCATTGAAAACACTACATTTTATGGGTTTATAGCAATATGATAAGTTAAACTACTTGTATATATACAATAACGCTACAGTTTACAAGAAACTATGAAAAACGCTTGCAATATACCGTTATATCACAATAAATAACCTATTACTTTTCTATTTATTAGCTTAATGTAATGTAAGCTACTTATAGGTGCAAATTATCCTAAAAAGAGGATTTTATACTTCAATTTGTTGGAAAACAGCCATATATCACCGATAAATAGCTAATATCATTGAAAACACTACATTTTATGGGTTTATATTAATATAATAAGTAAAACTACTTGTATATATACAATAACGCTACAGTTTGCAAGAAACTATGAAAAACGCTTGCAATATACCGTTATATCACAATAAATAACCTCCTACTCTTCTATTTAATAGCTTAATGTAATGTAAGCTACTTATAGGTGCAAATTATTCTAAAAAAAGGATTGTATACTTCAATTTGTAGGAAAACAGCTATATATCACCGATATATAGCTAATATCATTGAAAACACTACATTTTATGTGTTTATAGCAATATGATCAGTAAAACTACTTGTATATATACAATAACGCTACAGTTGACAAGAAACTATGAAAAACGCTTGCAATATACCAGTATATCACAATAAATAACCTCTTACTCTTCTATTAATAGCTTAATGTAATGTAAGCTACTTATAGCTGCAAATTATTCTAAAAAAAGGATTTTATACTTCAATTTGTAGGAAAACAGCTATATATCACTGATAGCTAGCTAAAATCATTGAAAACACGACATTTTATGGGTTTATAGCAATATGATAAGTAAAACTACTTGTATATATACAATAACGCTACAGTTTAGAAGAAACTATGAAAAACGCTTGCAATATATCGTTATATCACAATAAATAACCTCCTACTCTTCTATTTAATAGCTTAATGTAATGTAAGCTACATATAGGTGCAAATTATTCTAAAAAGAGGATTTTATACTTCAATTTGTAGGAAAACAGCTATATATCACCGATAAATAGCTAATATAATTGAAAACACTACATTTTATGGGTTTATAGCAATATGATAAGTAACACTACTTGTATATATACAATAACGCTACAGTTTACAAGAAACAATGAAAAACGCTTGCAATATACCACTATATCACAATAAATAACCTCTTACTCTTCTATTTAATAGCTTAATGTAATGTAAGCTACTTATATTTGCAAATTATTCTAAAAAAAGGATTTTATACTTCAGTTTGTAGGAAAACAGCTATATATCACTGATAACTAGCTAAAATCATTGAAAACACTACATTTTATGGGTTTATAGCAATATGATTAGTAAAACTACTTGTATATACACAATAACGCTACAGTTTACAAGAAACAATGAAAAACGCTTGCAATATACCGTTATATCACAATAAATAACCTCTTACTCTTCTATTTAATAGCTTAATGTAGTGTAAGCTACTTATAGGTGCAAATTATCCTAAAAAGAGGATTTTATACTTTAATTTGTTGGAAAACAATCATATACACCGATAAATAGCTAATATCATTGAAAACACTACATTTATGGGTTTATAGCAATATAATAAGTAAAAACTACTTGTATATATACAATAATGCTACAGTTTACAAGAACTATGAAAAAACGCTTGCAATATACCGTTATATCACAATAAAATAACGTCTTACTCTTCTCTTATAATAGCTTAATGTAATGTAAGCTACTTATAGGTGCAAATTATTCTAAAAAAAGGATTGTATACATCAATTTGTAGGAAAACAGCTATATATCACCGATAAATAGCTAATATCATTGAAAACACTACATTTTATAGGTTTATAGCAATCTGATAAGTAAAACTACTTGTATATATACAATACCGCTACAGTTTAGAAGAAACTATGAAAAACGCTTGCTATATACCGTTGTATCACAATAAATAACCTCTTACTCTTCTATTTAATAGCTTAATGTAATGTAAGCTACTTATAGCTGCAAATTATTCTAAAAAAAGGATTTTATACTTCAATTTGTAGGAAAACAGCTATATATCACTGATAACTAGCTAAAATCATTGAAAACACTACATTTTATGGGTTTATAGCAATATAATAAGTAAAACTACTTGTATAAATACAATAACGCTACAGATTACAAGAAACTATGAAAAACGCTTGGAATATACCGTTATATCACAATAAATTTACTCCTACTCTTCTATTTACTAGCTTAATGTAATACAAGCTACTTATAGGTGCAAATTATTCTAAAAAAAGGATTTTATACTTCAATTTGTAGGAAAACAGCTATATATCACCGATAAATAGCTAATATCATTGAAAACACTACATTTTATGGGTTTATAGCACATATGTAAGTAAAAACTACTTGTATATATACAATAACGCTACAGTTTACAAGAAAACTATGAAAAACGCTTGCAATATACCGTTATATCACAATAAATAACCTCTTACTCTTGTATTTATTAGCTTAATGTAAGTAAGCTATTTATAGGTGCAAAAATTATTCTAAAAAGAGGATGCTTTATACTTCAATTTGGGAAAAAAGCTATATATCGCCGAATAAAGAGCTAATATCATGAAAAACACTACATTTTATAGGTTATAGCAATATGAATCAGTAAATACTCTGATAATACTTAACGCTACAGTTTACAAGCAAACTATGAAAAAACGCTTGCAATATACCGTGATATCACAATAAATAACATTTACTCTTCTATTTATAGCTAATGTAATGTAATGGTTAAGTATAGGTGAAATTATTATAAAACGAGGATTTTATACGTCAATTTGTAGGAAAAACAGCTATATATCACTGATGTAATATCACAAAATCATTGAAAACACTCATTTATGGGTTTATAGCCAAAATGATAAGTAGAACTTCTTGTAATATACAATAACGCTACAGTTTACAAGAAACTATGAAAAACGCTTGCAATATACGTTATATCCAAATATAACCTGTTACTCTTCTATTTATAGCTTAATGTAATGAAAACTTCTCTATAGGTGCAAATATTCTATAAAGAGGATTATTATATTCAAATTTGGGGGACAAAACACTCTAATATATCACGATATATAGCTAATATCATTGAAAACACTAATTTTTGGGTTTATAGCAATATGATAAGCAAAACTACTTGTAATTATACAATAACGCTACAGATTTACAAGAAACTCATGAAAAAAAGCTTGCAATATACCGTTATATCACAATAAATAACCTATTAATTTTCTATTATTACCTTAATGTAAGTAAGCTACTTTATAGTGCAAATTATCCTAAAAAGAGGATTTGTATACGTTCAATTGTTGGAAAACTCCATTATATCACGATAAATAGCTAATATCATGGAAAACCCTACATTTAGGGTTTATAGAATATAATAAGAAAAACTAAGTGTAGATCATCAAGAACAGCTACAGTTACAAGAAACTATGAAAAAACGCTGCATATACCGTTATATCCACAATAAATAAACTCCTACTCTTCTATTACTAGTTAATGTAATGTAAGCTACTTATATGTGCAAATTTTCTAAAAGGATTTTATACTGTCAATTGTAGGAAAAAGCTATAACTAACTTAAAAACTATGAAAAAAAACACTACATTTATGGGTTTATAGCAATATAATAAGTAAACTCCCTTTATAAATACAATAACGTAAGCATTACAAGAAACTATAAAAACGCTGGAAATACCGTTATATCAAAAATTACCTTACTTTTATTACTAGCTAATGTAATACAATACTATACAATAATTAAAAAAGGATTTATACTTCAATTTGTAGAAAAACACTATATATACCATAAATAGTAATAATATGAAAAACACTACATTTTATGGGTTATATGCAATATGATAAAAACTCTACTTATATTATACAATAACGCTAATTTACAAACTATGAAAAACGCTTGAAATACCGTTATATTCAAATAATAACATTCCCTTATATTAATAGCTAATGTATTGAATATATAGTTTTATGTTAAAAAAGGGTTTTATACTTCATTTGTAAAAACACTAATACAGATAATAAATATGAAAAACACTAATTTTAGGTTTATACAATTATGATCTTTATAAAACCTTTATATATACAATAACGCTACAGTTACAAGAAACTATAAAAACGCTTTAATTCAGTTTTAAAAAATATAATCTACTCTTCTATTTAATATCTTAATAATGTAATTTTTATAGGTGCAAATTCTAAAAAAATACTTCAATTTAGAAAAAAGCTATATATCATGATAACTACTAAAATCATTGAAAACATACATTTATGGGTTTATAGCAAAATTTATTAGTAACTTTGTATATTACAATACGCTACAGTTACAAAAACAGAAAAAAAGCGCAAAATACCCTTATATCAAATATATAAACCCGTTACTCTTTTTTTAAAAGCTTAATGAATGTAAACTTTTTATAGGTGCAAATTTTCTATAAAGAGGATTTTATACTTCAATTTTTAGGAAAACTTATATATCACCGATATATAGCTAAAACATTGAAAAAACTACATTTTATGGGGTTTTTAGCAAAAATGATAAGCAAANGGATTTGAAAATTTAAAAAAAAAAAAACCCCTTACCCTTTTTTCTTTTTTGAAAAAAATTTTTTTAAAAAAAAAAACAAAAACCCCGGCCAAAAAAAAAACCAAAAGTTTAAAAAAAAAAAGAAAAATTTTTTTTGGGTTTTGAAAAAAAAAACGCAAAACCGGCTTGGGAAAAATATAAAAAATATTTTAAACAATCCAAACAAAAAAAAAAAAAAAAAAAAAAAAAAAAAAAAAAAAAAAAAAAAAAAAAAAAAAAAAAAAAAAAAAATTTTTTTTTTTTTTTTTTTTTTTTTTTTTTTTTTTTTTTTTTTTTTTTTTTTTTTTGTCAAAAAATTAAAAAAACCCTTTTCTTTTAAAAAAAAAAATTTTTTTATTTTTTTTTTTAATGTAATGTAAGCTATTTTAGGTGAAAATTATTCAAAAAAAAGGATTTTTATACTTCAATTTTTGGAAAAACACTAATTATCCCGATAAATAGCAAATATATTAAAAAAACACTACATTTAAAAAGGTTTTAGCAATATGTTTAGAAAAACTACTTGATAATCAATAACGCTACAGTTTCAAGAAATATGAAAAACGCTTGAATTCCCCTTTTATATCACAATAAAAACCTCTTACTCTTCTTTTTAAATAGCTTAATTAATGTAAGTTTTATAGGTCAAATTATTCTAAAAGAGGTTTTTTATATTTTAAATTTGTGGGGAAAACCTTATATCACCGTTTAAATAGAAAATTCTTTAAAAAACACTACTTTTTTGGGGGTTTTATAGAAATATATAAGAAAACTACTTGTATAATACAATAACGCTCAGTTTACAAGAAATTTAAAAAACGCTTGAATATACCGTTATATCACAAAAAAAACCTTTACTTTTATTTATTCCCTTAATTAATGTAAAGCTACTTATAGGTAAAAATTTATCCTAAAAAAAAGGATTTTATACTTCAATTTGTGGAAAAAACACCCTAAAAAATCAGTAATAGCTAATATCATTGAAAACCCAAAATTTTTATGGGTTTATGCAATATAATAAAAAAAACTACTTGTAATATAAAATAACCTACAGTTTACAAAAACTATAAAAACCTTCATTATACCGTTAAAATCACAATAAATACCTCCTACCCTCATTTAATATTTAAATGTAATGAAAGCTATTATAGGTAAAAATTATTCTAAAAAAAGGATTTATATTTAAATTTTTGGAAAACAGCTATATATCACCGATAATAGTAATATCTTGAAAACCTACTTTTTTATGGTTTTTTACAAATTGATAGTAAACTATTGTAATATACAATAACGCTACATTTTACAAAAACTAGAAAAACGCTTGCAATATACCGTTATCACAAAAATAACCTCACTCTTCTATTTAATAGCTTAATGTAATTAAGCTCTTATAGTGCAATTATTCAAAAAAAAGGGTTTTTATACCAATTTGTAGGAAAACACTATAATCACTGATATGCTAAATCATTAAAAAATACATTTTAGGGGTTTATGCAATATGAAATAAAACTACTTGTATATATACAATAACGCACAGTTTAAAGAAATTTGAAAAACGTTTTGCAATATACTTTAAAATCCAATAAATAACCTTTACTCTTTATTTATACTTAATGTAATGTAAGCTACTAAAAAGGTGAAAATTTTTCTAAAAAGAGGTTTTTATACTTAAATTTTTGAGGAAAACAGCTTATATCCCGTAACTACTAAAATCATTAAACACTACTTTTAGGGGTTTAGGGAAATTAATAGGTAAAACTTTGTAATATACAATAACGCTACATTTTTAAAGAAACATGAAAAACGTTTGAAATATACCTTTTATATCACAATAAAAAAAACCTTTTCCCTCTTTTTTTAAAGTTTTGTAATGTAAGCTACTTATAGGTGAAAATTTATTCTAAAAAAAAGGATTGATACTAAATTTTGTGGGGAAAACAGCTATATATCACCAAAAAAATAGCTAATATCATTGAAAAAAATACATTTTTGGTTTTATAGAATTATAAGTAAAACTTTGTTTTATTACAATACCGCTAATTTTAAAAAATATGAAAAACCTTCAAATACCGTATATCACAATAAATAACCTCTTACTCTTCTATTTAATAGCTTAATGTAATGTAAGCTACTTATAGCTGCAAATTATTCTAAAAAAAGGATTTTATACTTCAATTTGTAGGAAAACAGCTATATATCACTGATAACTAGCTAAAATCATTGAAAACACTACATTTTATGGGTTTATAGCAATATGATAAGTAAAACTTCTTGTATATATACAATAACGCTACAGTTTACAAGAAACTATGAAAAACGCTTGCAATATACCGTTATATCACAATAAATAACCTCTTACTCTTCTATTTAATAGCTTAATGTAAAGTAAGCTTATTATAGGTGCAAATTATTCTAAAAAAAGGATTGTATACTTCAATTTGTAGGAAAACAGCTATATATCACCGATAAATAGCTAATATCATTGAAAACACTACATTTTATAGGTTTATAGCAATCTGATAAGTAAAACTACTTGTATAAATACAATAACGCTCCGGTTTACAAGAAACTATGAAAAACACATGCAATATACCGTTATATCACAAGAAATAACCTCTTACTCTTCTACTTAATAGCTTAATGTAATGTAAGCTACTTATAGGTGCAAATTATTCTAAAAACAGGATTGTATACTTCAATTTGTAGGAAAACAGCTATCTATCAACGATAAATAGCTAATATCATTGAAAACACTACATTTTATGGGTTTATAGCAATATGATAAGTAAAACTACTTGTATATATACAATAACGCTACAGTTTACAAGAAACTATGAAAAACGCTTGCAATATACCGTTATATCACAATAAATAACCTCTTACTCTTCTATTTATTAGCTTAATTTATGTAAGCTATTTATATGTGCAAATTATTCTAAAAAGAGGATTTTATACTTCAATTTGTAGGAAAACAAGCATATATCACCGATAAATAGCTAATATCATTGAAAAACCTACATTTTATAGGTTTATAGCAATATGATCAGTAAAACTACTTGTATATATACAATAACGCTACAGTTTACAAGAAACTATGAAAAACGCTTGCAATATACCGTTATATCACAATAAATAACATCTTACTCTTCTATTTAATAGCTTAATGTAATGTAAGCTACTTATAGGTGCAAATTATTCTAAAAAGAGGATTATATACTTCAATTTGTAGAAAAACAGCTATATATCACTGATAACTAGCAAAAAACATTGAAAACACTACATTTTATGGGTTTATAGCAAAATGATAAGTAGAACTTCTTGTATATATACAATAACGCTACAGTCTACAAGAAACTATGAAAAACGCTTGCAATATACCGTTATATCACAATATATAACCTCTTACTCTTCTATTTAATAGCTTAATGTAATGTAAGCTTCTTATACGTGCAAATTATTCTATAAAGAGGATTTTATACTTCAATTTGTAGGAAAACATCTATATATCACCGATATATAGCTAATATCATTGAAAACACTACATGCTAGGCCAGAAATAGAGCTAATAGAGTATTAGGATTCATTACCAGAAGTGTTAAAAGTAGAAGTGCGGAGGTTATTCTAAAGCTTTATCTGGCTCTAGTCAGGCCTCAGCTAGACTATGCAGTTCAGTTTTGGTCTCCATATTACAGGATGGATATAGTGTTGTTAGATAAAGTGCAGAGAAGGATGACCAAAATGATACAAGGGATGCGTAACTTTAGTTATGAGAGGAGATTGAAGTTATTAAAATTACACTCACTCGAGAGACGCAGAGTAAGGGGCGATCTGATAGAAGTTTTTAAGTGGATAAAGGGATTTAATAAAGGAGAGGTAGGAAAAGTTCTTACGGCTTTTAACCAGGGTAGAACAAGAAGTAACGGATTCAAGCTGGAAAAGCGTAGATTTAGAAAGGAAATAGGGAAAAACTGGTTCACAAATAGGGTGGTGAATGAGTGGAATGGTCTCAGTAGACAGGTAGTTAGGTGCGGAGTCATTAGGGAGCTTTAAAGGGAGCTGGATAAGTTCATGGATGGGGATGAAAGGTGGATGTAGGTTTGTGTTAGGTGACAGGAACTACCACGTGTAGGCCTCGCGGCCTCTTGTAGCTTCCTTATTTTCTTATGTTCTTATGTTCTTATGATATGGGTTTATAGCAATATGATAAGCAAAACTACTTGTATTTATACAATAACGCTACAGTTTACAAGAAACTATGAAAAACGCTTGCAATATCCGTTTTTTTCACAATAAATAACCTATTTCTTTTTATTTATTACCTTAAAGTAATGTAACACTTATAGGTGCAAATTATCCTAAAAAGGGATTTTACTTCAATTTTTTTGGAAAACAGCCATATTCCCCGATAAAAGCTAAAATCATTGAAAACCTACATTTTTTGGGGTTTTTAGCAAATAATAAGTAAAAATATTGTATATAACAATAACGCTCCCCCCCCTTTCAAGAAAATATGAACAACGCTTGGAAATTTCATTTATCACAAAATTACTCCTTCTTTTATTTATTAGTTAATGAATGTAAGCTATAGGGGAAATTTTTCTAAAAAGAGGGGTTGTATACTTTAAAATTTTTAGGAAAACGCTATATATCACCCATTAAAAGTAAAATATTGAAAACCCACTTTTATATTTATGCAATAGATCAGTAAAAATACTTTTATATATACAAAACGCAACAGTTTTTAAGAAAATTTAAAACGCTTGAATATACCCTTTATCACAATATATAACCTCTTTTCTTCATTTAATGCTTAAAGTAATGTAAAACTATTAAGGTGCAAATTATTCTATAAGAGGGTTTTATCTTTTAATTTGTAGGAAAACATCTATATTCACCCTATATAGCTAAATCATTGAAAAAACTACATTTTTGGGTTATAGCAATATGATAAAAATTAAACTACTTTTATATATACAATAAAGCTACGTTTACAGAAACTTGAAAAACCTTGCAATATCCGTTTACACAATAAATAACCTATTACTTTTCTATTTATTAGCTTAATGTAAGTAAGCTACCTATAGGGGCAAATTATCCTAAAAAGAGGATTTTATACTTCAATTGTTGGAAAAAAAGCCATTATCACCGAAAATAGCTAAAACATTTAAAACACTACATTTTTTTGGGGTTTTATATTAAAATAAAAAGAAAAATACTTTTTAATAAAATAACGCTACAGTTGACAAAACTAGAAAAAGCTTTCAAATACCAGTATATCACATAAATAAAACCTCTTTCCTTCTATTTAAAAACTTAATGTAATGTAAGCTACTTATGCTGCAAATTATTCTAAAAAAAGGATTTTATCTTCAAAATGTAGGAAAACACTATATACCTGATACTAGCTAAATCATTGAAAACACGACATTTTTGGGTTTTATACAAAGATAAGTAAAGCTACTTGTATAATACAAAAACGCTACAGTTTAGAAGAAACTATGAAAAAAAGCTTGCAAAATATCGTTAACAAAAATAAAAAACCTCTTACTTTCATTTTAAAAGCTTATGTAAGTAAGCACTATAGGTGCAAAAATTTTTCTGAAAAAAGGGGTTTTAAAACTTTTTTAGGAAAAACTTATATCCCGAAAAAAGCTAATTAATTGAAAACCCTACTTTTATGGGTTTATAGCAATATGAAAGTACACTACTTGTATATATACAATAACGCTACAGTTTACAAGAAAAAATGAAAAAAAGCTTTCAATATACCCCATATCACAATAAAAAACCTCTTACTCTTCTTTTTTAAAAGCTTAAGTAATGTAAGCTTTTTTTGCAAATTTTTCTAAAAAAAAGGGTTTTATACTTCATTTGTGGGAAAAAAGCTATATATCACTGATAAGTCTAAAATCATTGAAAAACCCACATTTTATGGGTTTAAGCTATGTTAGTAAAACACTTGTATATAACAAAACGTACACTTTAGAAGAAACTATGAAAAACGCTTGCTATATACTGTTATATCACAATAAATAACCTCTTACTCTTCTATTTAATAGCTTAATGTAATGTAAGCTACTTATAGCTGCAAATTATTCTAAAAAAAGGATTTTATACTTCAATTTGTAGGAAAACAGCTATATATCACTGATAACTAGCTAAAATCATTGAAAACACTACATTTTATGGGTTTATAGCAATATAATAAGTAAAACTACTTGTATAAATACAATAACGCTACAGTTTACAAGAAACTATGAAAAATGCTTGCAATATACCGTTATATCACAATAAATAACCTCTTACTCTTCTATTTAATAGCTTAATGTAATGTAAGTTACTTATAGGTGCAAATTATTCTAAAAAGAGGATTTTATACTTCAATTTGTAGGAAAACAGCTATATATCACCGATAAATAGCTAATATCATTGAAAACACAACATTTTATGGGTTTATAACAATATAATAAAAACTACTTGTATTATAACAATAACGCTACAGTTTACAAGAAACTATGAAAAACGCTTGCAATATACCGTTATATCACAATAAATAACCTCTTACTCTTCTATTTAATAGCTTAATGTAATGTAAGCTACTTATAGGTGCAAATTATTCTAAAAGAAGGATTGTATACTTCAATTTGTAGGAAAACAGCTATATATCACCGATAAATAGCTAATATCATTGAAAACACTACATTTTATAGGTTTATAGCAATATGATCAGGAAAACTACTTGTATATATACAATAACGTTACAGTTTATAAGAAACTATGAAAAACGCTTGCAATATACCGTTATATCACAATAAATAACCTCTTACTCTTCTATTTAATAGCTTAATGTAATGTAAGCTACTTATAGGTGCAAATTATTCTAAAAAGAGGATTTTATACTTCAATTTGTAGGAAAACAGCTATATATCACCGATAAATAGCTAATATCATTGAAAACACTACATTTTATGGGTTTATAGCAATATGATAAGTAAAACTTCTTGTATATATACATAACGCTACAGTTTACAAGAAACTATGAAAAACGCTTGCAATATACCGTTATATCACAATAAATAACTCTACTCTTCTATTTAATAGCTTAATGTAAAGTAAGCTTATTATAGGTGCAAATTATTCTAAAAAAAGGATTGTATACTTCAATTTGTAGGAAAACAGCTATATATCACCGATAAATAGCTAATATCATTGAAAACACTACATTTTATAGGTTTATAGCAATCTGATAAGTAAAACTACTTGTATAAATACAATAACGCTCCGGTTTACAAGAAACTATGAAAAACACATGCAATATACCGTTATATCACAAGAAATAACCTCTTACTCTTCTACTTAATAGCTTAATGTAATGTAAGCTACTTATAGGTGCAAATTATTCTAAAAACAGGATTGTATACTTCAATTTGTAGGAAAACAGCTATCTATCAACGATAAATAGCTAATATCATTGAAAACACTACATTTTATGGGTTTATAGCAATATGATAAGTAAAACTACTTGTATATATACAATAACGCTACAGTTTACAAGAAACTATGAAAAACGCTTGCAATATACCGTTATATCACAATAAATAACCTCTTACTCTTCTATTTATTAGCTTAATTTATGTAAGCTATTTATATGTGCAAATTATTCTAAAAAGAGGATTTTATACTTCAATTTGTAGGAAAACAGCTATATATCACCGATAAATAGCTAATATCATTGAAAACACTACATTTTATAGGTTTATAGCAATATGATCAGTAAAACTACTTGTATATATACAATAACGCTACAGTTTACAAGAAACTATGAAAAACGCTTGCAATATACCGTTATATCACAATAAATAACATCTTACTCTTCTATTTAATAGCTTAATGTAATGTAAGCTACTTATAGGTGCAAATTATTCTAAAAAGAGGATTTTATACTTCAATTTGTAGAAAAACAGCTATATATCACTGATAACTAGCTAAAATCATTGAAAACACTACATTTTATGGGTTTATAGCAAAATGATAAGTAGAACTTCTTGTATATATACAATAACGCTACAGTTTACAAGAAACTATGAAAAACGCTTGCAATATACCGTTATATCACAATATATAACCTCTTACTCTTCTATTTAATAGCTTAATGTAATGTAAGCTTCTTATAGGTGCAAATTATTCTATAAAGAGGATTTTATACTTCAATTTGTAGGAAAACATCTATATATCACCGATATATAGCTAATATCATTGAAAACACTACATTTTATGGGTTTATAGCAATATGATAAGCAAAACTACTTGTATTTATACAATAACGCTACAGTTTACAAGAAACTATGAAAAACGCTTGCAATATACCGTTATATCACAATAAATAACCTATTACTTTTCTATTTATTACCTTAATGTAATGTAAGCTACTTATAGGTGCAAATTATCCTAAAAAGAGGATTTTATACTTCAATTTGTTGGAAAACAGCCATATATCACCGATAAATAGCTAATATCATTGAAAACCCTACATTTTATGGGTTTATAGCAATATAATAAGTAAAACTACTTGTATATATACAATAACGCTACAGTTTACAAGAAACTATGAACAACGCTTGGAATATACATTATATCACAATAAATTTACTCCTACTCTTCTATTTATTAGCTTAATGTAATGTAAGCTATAGGTGCAAATTATTCTAAAAAGAGGATTGTATACTTCAATTTGTAGGAAAACAGCTATATATCACCGATTAATAGCTAATATCATTGAAAACACTACATTTTATAGGTTTATAGCAATATGATCAGTAAAACTACTTGTATATATACAATAACGCAACAGTTTACAAGAAACTATTAAAAACGCTTGCAATATACCGTTATATCACAATATATAACCTCTTACTCTTCTATTTAATAGCTTAATGTAATGTAAGCTACTTATAGGTGCAAATTATTCTATAAAGAGGATTTTATACTTCAATTTGTAGGAAAACATCTATATATCACCGATATATAGCTAATATCATTGAAAACACTACATTTTATGGGTTTATAGCAATATGATAAGTTAAACTACTTGTATATATACAATAACGCTACAGTTTACACGAAACTATGAAAAACGCTTGATATACCGTTATATCACAATAAATAACCTATTACTTTTCTATTTATTAGCTTAATGTAATGTAAACTACCTATAGGTGCGAATTATCCTAAAAAGAGGATTTTATACTTCAATTTGTAGGAAAACAGCTATATATCACCGATAAATAGCTAATATAATTGAAAACACTACATTTTATGGGTTTATAGCAATATGATAAGTAACACTACTTGTATATATACAATAACGCTACAGTTTACAAGAAACTATGAAAAACGCTTGCAATATACCGTTATATCACAATAAATAACCTCTTACTCTTCTATTTAATAGCTTAATGTAATGTAAGCTACTTATAGGTGCAAATTATTCTAAAAGAAGGATTGTATACTTCAATTTGTAGGAAAACAGCTATATATCACCGATAAATAGCTAATATCATTGAAAACACTACATTTTATAGGTTTATAGCAATATGATCAGTAAAACTACTTGTATATATACAATAACGTTACAGTTTATAAGAAACTATGAAAAACGCTTGCAATATACCGTTATATCACAATAAATAACCTCTTACTCCTCTATTTAATAGCTTAATGTAATGTAAGCTACTTATAGGAGCAAATTATTCTAAAAAGAGGATTTTATACTTCAATTTGTAGGAAAACAGCTATATATCACCGATAAATAGCTAAAATCATTGAAAACACTACATTTTATGGGTTTATAGCAATATAATAAGTAAAACTACTTGTATATATACAATAACGCTACAGTTTACAAGAAACTATGAAAAACGCTTGCAATATACCGTTATATCACAATAAATAACCTCTCACTCTTATATTTAATAGCTTAATGTAATGTAAGCTACATATAGGTGCAAATTACTCTAAAAAGAGGATTTTATACTTCAATTTGTAGGAAAACAGCTATATATCACCGATAAATAGCTAATATTATTGAAAACACTACATTTTATGGGTTTATAGCAATATGATAAGTAAAACTACTTGTATATATACAATAACGCTACAGTTTAGAAGAAACTATGAAAAACGCTTGCAATATACCGTTATTTCACAATAAATAACCTCTTAATCTTCTATTTAATAGCTTAATGTAATGTAAGCTACTTATAGGTGCAAATTATTCAAAAAAAGGGGCTTTTATACTTCAATTGTAGGAAAACAGCTATATATCGTGATAACTACTAAAATCATTGAAAACACTAATTTTAGGGGTTTTATAAAAATATGATAAAAAAAAATACTTTATATATAAAACCGCACGTTTAAAGAAACTATAAAAACGCGGGAAAATATACTTTATTCACAATAAATTCCTCTTCCTTCTATTATTGCTTAAGTAAGTAAGCACTATAGGTGAAAATTATTCAAAAAAAAAGGATGTATACTTCAATTTGTGGGAAACACTATCTATCAACGATAAATAGCTAATATAAATGAAAAACTACTTTTTTGGGTTTATAGCAATATGATAAGTAAAATACTTGTATATATACAATAACACTACAGTTTACAAAAAAACTAGAAAAACGCTTGCAATTTACCTTTAAATTCACAATAAATAACCTCTACTCTTTTTTTTATTAGTTTTAATTTTATGAAAGCTATTTATATGTGCAAATTTTTCTAAAAAGGGATTTTATACTAATTTGTGGGAAAACAGCTAATACCCCCCCGAAAAAGTAATATCATTGAAAACTTTACATTTTATGGGTTTATAGCAATATCAAAATAAACTACTTGTAATATACAATAACGCTACGTTTACAAAAAACTATAAAAAAATGTTTTGCAATATACCGTTATATCCAATAACAACCCTTTTTCCTTTTTAATAGCTTAAGTAATGAAGATTATAGGTCCCAAAATTATTCTAAAAAAGGGGTTTTTTATACTTAATTTTTTGGAAAAACAGCTTATATCACCGAAAAAAATAGCTAATAAATTGAAAACATCTTTTTAGGTTTTATAGCAATTGAAAAGTAACACTACTTGAAATTTTCAATAACGCTAGTTTACAAGAAACAATAAAAAACGCTTGCAATACCGTTATACAAAATAAATAACCTTTTACTCTTTTTTTTAATATTTTAATGAAATTTAAGCTACTTATAGCTGCAAATTTATTCAAAAAAAAAGTTTTTATACTTCAATTTGTGGGAAAAAAGCTATATATCATGATAATAGCTAAAATCATTTGAAAACACTACTTTTTAGGGGTTTTATAGCAATATGAAAAGAAAAACTTTTTGTATAATACAATAAGCTAAATTTTACAAAAACTAGGGAAAAACGTTTTGCAAATACCGGAATACAAAAATAACCTCTTACTTTTCATTTATAGTTTAATGTAATGTAAGCATTATTTTTGCAAATTATTCAAAAAAGGGGTTTTTATCCCTAAATTTGTGGGAAAACAGCTAATATCACCGAAAAATAGTAAATAATTAAAAACACTACTTTTTTATGGGTTTATAGCAATAGGAAAAAGTAAACACTTGTAAAATTCAATAACGCTCATTTTACAAGAAACTTAAAAAAACGTTGCAATAACCGTTTATCACAATAAAAAACCCTTTTACTTTTCTATTTATAGTTAAATGAAAGGAAGTCCTATAGGTGCAAATTATCCAAAAAAGGGTTTTTATACTTCATTTTTTGGGAAACCCATATATCCCGATAAATAGAAATAAAATTGAAAACACTACATTTTATGGGTTTATATAATATAATAAGAAAAAACATTGTATTATACAATAACGCTACATTTTTTGAAAGGGAAACATAAAAAAACGCTTGAAATATACCGTTATATCACAATAAAAAACCCCCTACTTTTCTATTTAATAGTTTTATGAATGTAAGTTTATAGGTGAAAATTTATTCAAAAAAAAAGGATTGTATACTTAAATTTTTGTAGGAAAATAGCTAATATCACGATAACTAGCTAAAATCATTAAAACCCCTACATTTTATGGGTTTACAGAAATATGATAAGTAAAACTTTTGTATATATCCCAAAACGTACGTTTACAAAAACTATAAAAAATGCTTGCAATATCCGTTATACACAATAAAAAACCCCTACTCTTCTATTTAAATAGTTTAAGTAATGAAAGCTTTTTTAGGTGAAAATTTATTCAAAAAAAAAAAGGATTGTATACTTCAATTTGTGGGAAAAAACAGATATATCACCGAAAATAGCAAATTCATAAAAAACATACATTTTATAGGTTTATAGCAATTATAATTTAAAACTTTTTGTAAAAACAATAACGCTACATTTTACAAAAAAACTATGAAAAAAAATGCAATTCCCGTTATCACAAGAAAAAACCCTCTTATCCTCTTTTAAATAGCTTAAGTAATGTAAGCTACATGGGTGCAAATTATTCTAAAAACAGGTTTTTATACTTCAATTTTAGGAAAACAGCAAATTACACCGATAAATGAATATCATTAAAAAACACTCATTTTAGGGTTTATAGCAATATAAAAAGAAAAACACTTGTTTAAATAACAATAACGCAACATTTTACAAAAAAATATGAAAAAGCTTCCCAATATACCTTTTATATCACAATAAAAAACATTTTACTCTTCTTTTTAATAGCTTAATGTAATGAAGTACTTATAGGTGCAAATTATCAAAAAGGGGATTTTATACTTAAATTTGTAAAAAAAACAGCATATATCATGATAACTAGCAAAATCTTTAAAAACACTAATTTAGGGGTTTATGCAATATAAAGTAAAACTTCTTGTATATATACACAAACGCTAAAGTTTACAAAAAACATGAAAAACGCTTGCAATATACCGTGTATCAAAAAAACCCTTTATCTTATTTAATAGTTAAATGTAATGTAAGCTACTATAGGTGCAAATTATTCTAAAAAGGGATTTATACCTAAATTTGTGGGAAAACAGTATATATCACGATAAAAGCTAAAAAAATTAAAAACATACTTTTTATGGTTTATAGAAATATGAAAAGTAAAACTATTTGTATATATAAAATAACGCTACAGTTTACAAAAAAACTATGAAAAACGTTGGGGAATATACATTAACACAAAAAATTTATCCTACTCTTTTTTTTTTTTAGTTTAATGAAATGAAGCTATGGTGAAAATTATTCAAAAAAGAGGATTGAATACTTAAATTTTGAGGATAAAGCTATATATAACCGATTAATAGCAAATATATTGAAAACACTACATTTTATGGGTTTAAGCAATATAATAAGAAAAAAACTACTTGTTTATATAAAAAACGCAACAGTTTACAAGAAAAAATAAAAAAAGCTGCAATATCCCTTTATTCACAAAAAACATATTCTCTTCTATTTAAAGTTAATGAAAGTAAGCTTTTTAAAGGTGAAAAAATTATTCTAAAAGAGGATTTTATACTTAAATTTGTAAAAAACAGCTATTTTCACTGAAATAGCTAAAATATTGAAACATACTTTTTATGGGTTTTATAGCAATATAAAAAAAGTAAAAATACTTGTATATATAAAAAACGCAACATTTTCAAAAACATAAAAACGCTTGCAATATACCGTTATATCACAAAAAATAACCATTACTTTTCTATTATTGCTTAATGAATGAAGCTACCTATAGGTGCAAATTACCAAAAAAGAGGTTTTATATTTCAATTTTTTGGGAAAAAACAGCCATAATCACCGTAAATGCAAAAATTGAAAACACTACTTTTTATGGGTTTTATTTTATTTTGTATATATACAATAACGCTACGGGTTAGAAAAACTATAAAAAAACGCTTTGCAATATCCCTTTTAAAATCACAATAAAAAACCCTCTTACTTCTATTTAATAGCTAATTTTTAATGTAAGCACTTATGGTGCAAATTATGTAAAAAGAGGTTTTTATATTTAAATTTTGTTGGAAAACAGCATATTCACCGATAAATAGCTAATATCTTTGAAAAATACATTTTAGGGGGTTATAGCAATATAAAAGAAAAACTATTTGTATTAACAAAAAAAGTACAGTTTACAAGAAATTATAAAAAACCTTTGCAATATACCGTTTATCACAAAAAAAACCTTTTCCTTCATTTAAAGTTAATAATGTAAGCTATTTATGGGTGAAAATTTTTCTAAAAAAAAGGATTGTATAATAAATTTGTAAAAAAACATTATTACCCAGATAAATAGAAAATATCTTGAAAACACAAAATTTTATATTTTTATAGCAATCTGAAAGTAAAATACTTGTATTTAAAATCCCCGTACATTTTAAAAGAAACTATGAAAAACGCTTGCTATATACCGTTGCACAATAAAAACCTCTTCTTTCTATTAATAGCTAATTAATGAAGCTATTTATGGGTGCAAATTATTCTAAAAAAAGGATTTTAACTTCAATTGTAGGAAAACAGTTATATCACCGATAAATAGCTAATATCATTGAAAACACTACATTTGGGTTTTTATAGAAATATGATAAGTAAAACTTCTTGAAATATTACAAAACGCTACTTTTACAGAACTATAAAAAAAGCTTGCAATATCCGTATTTCACAAAAAAATAACCTCTACTCTTGTATTTAATAGCTTAATGTAATTAGGCTTTTATAGGTCCCAAATTATTCTAAAAAGAGGTTTTTTAACTTAAATTTTGTTGGGAAAACAGCTAATATCCCCGATAAATAGCAATTCTTTGAAAACACTAATTTAGGGGTTTTATAGCAATAGATAAGTAAAACTACTTGTTTTAAAAAATAACGCTACAGTTTACAAAAAAACTATAAAAAAAACGCTTGAAATATACCGTTTATCACAATAAATAACCTCTTACTTTTGTATTTATTACTTTGTAATGTAAGCTTTTATGGGTGCAAATTTTTCTAAAAAGGGTTTTTATATTTCAATTTGTAAAAACAGCTATATACACGTAAATGCTAATATCTTTAAAAACCCTACTTTTTAGGTTATAGCAATATGATCAGTAAAACTACTTGTATATATACAATAACGCTACATTTTTACAAAAAAACTATGAAAAACGCTTGCAATATCCTTATATCACAATAGATAAATCTTACTTTTTCTTTTTAATAGTTTAAGTAAGTAATTTTTTAAATGGTGAAAATTATTCTAAAAGAGGATTTTATACTTAAAATTTGTAGAAAAACGCTATAATCACTGATAACTAGCAAAATCATTGAAAAACTACAATTAGGTTTATAGCAAAATGATAAGTAGAACTTTTGATATAACAATAACGCTTACAGTTTACAAGAAATATAAAAAAACGCTTGCAATATACGTTATATTCTCAATATAAAACCCTCTTCTCTTCTTTTTAATACTTAATTAAGAAAGCTTTTTATGGGTGCAAATTTTTCTATAAAGGGGATTTTTACTTCATTGAGGAAAAACATCTATATATCACCGATATTAGTAATATCTTTGAAAAACTTTTTTTATGGGTTTATAGCAATAGATTATTTTAAAAAAAATTGATATATACAAAGCTACGTTTACAAAAACTATAAAAAAACGCTTGCAATATCCGTTATATCACAAAAAATAACCTTTACTTTCTTTTAATGCTTTTTTAATGAAAGCACTTATGGTGCAAATTATCGTAAAAAGAGGTTTTTATATTCAATTTTTTGGGAAAAAACGCCATATACACCGATAAATAGCTAATTCTTTAAAACACTACTTTTGGGTTTTGCAATTAATAAGTAAAACATTTGTTAATACAATAACGCTACAGTTTACAAGAAACTATGAAAACGCTTGCAATAACCTTTAATCACAATAAAAACCCTTCTCTTTTTTTAAATAGCTTAAATGAATGTAAGCACTTATAGTGAAATTATTTAAAAAAAAGGATTTTTAACATAAATTTGTAGGAAACGCTATATACACCGATAAATAGCTAATTCATTGAAAACACAATTTTATGGGTTTATGCAATTGATAAGTACCTATTGTATATATACAATACCGCTAAGTTTAGAAGAAACTGGGGAAAAACGTTGCTATAACCGTTGACACAAAAATAACCTCTTACTCTTCTATTTAAAGCTTAAGTAAGAAAATACTTATAGGTGAAATTTCTAAAAAAAGGTTTTTATACTTCAATTGGTAGGAAACAGCTATATATAAAATAAATAGCAAATCATGAAAACACTACTTTTTATGGCTTTTAAGAAAATTGATAAGAAAAAAAAATTTTGTATAATACAAAACGCTACATTTTAAAGAAACTATGAAAAACGCTTCAATATACCGTTATTTCACAATAAATAACCTTTACTTTTGTATTTAATATTTAAATTAATGTGGGCCCTTTATGGGTGCCATTTTTCAAAAAAAGAGGATTTATACTTAAATTTTTTGGGAAAAACAGCTAAACACCGATAAATAGCTAATATCTTAAAAAACACTACATTTTATGGGTTTTTATACCCAATTGATAAGTAAAATACTTGTATATAAAAACAATAACGCTACATTTTACAAAAAAACTTAAAAAACCCGTTTTGAAATATACCTTTATCACAATAGAATAACATCTTATTTCCTTCTATTTTGGGTTTAATGTAATGAAATTTTAAACATGGGTGCAATATTCTAAAAAGAGGTTTTTAATTTCAATTTGGAAAGAAAAACAGCTATATATCCTGAAAAATAGCTAAAATCTTTGAAAAAAACTACATTTTAGGGGTTTTAAATAGCAAAATGATAAGTAGAACTTCTGTAAAATTAAAAAAAACGCACTTTTTTACAAGAAAAAAAATAAAAAACGCTTGCAATTACCGTTATATCCCCAAATTTTAACCCCCTTACTCTTCTATTTAATAGCTTAATTTTAATGTAATTTTATAGGTGAAAAATTTTCTTAAAGAGGATTTTATACTTAAATTTGTGGGAAAAACATCTATTTTCCCCGGATATATACAAATATCATTGAAAACACTACATTTTAGGGTTTATACCCAATATGATAAGAAAAATACTTGTATTTATCCCAAAACGCTACATTTTTTACAAAAAATATGAAAAACGCTTGCAATATACCGTTTATCACAAAAAAACCTATTCTTTTTTTTTTATTACCTTAATGAAATGTAACCCTATTTATGGGTTTTGCAAATTAATCCAAAAAAGAGGATTTTTATTTTCCCAATTTTTTTGGAAAACAGCCTTTAACACCAAATTAAATAGCTAATATCATTGAAAACCCTACTTTTAGGGGTTTAAAAGCAATATAAAAAGTAAAACTATTTGTATATATCAATAACGCTACATTTTACAAGAAACTAAAAAAACGCTTGAAATATCCCTTTTATATCACAATAAAAAACCTCCTACTCTTCTTTTAATGTTTAATGTAAGAAGCTACTTTATGTGCAAATTTTTCTAAAAAAAGGGTTTGGGTATACTTCAAATTTGTGGGAAAAACAGCTATATATCCCCGAAATAGCTAACAATATCATTGAAAACACAAACCTTTTATGTGTTTATAGCAATAGATCAGAAAAAATTTACTTTTATTTTAAAACTTAAAGCTACAGTTGACAAGAAACTAGGGAAAAACGCTTGCAATATCCCAGTATATCACAAAAAAATAACCTGTACTTTCTTTTTAATAGCTTAATGTAATAAAGCTACTTATCTGCAAATTTTTTCTAAAAAAAGGATTTTTATGTTTCAATTTTGTAGGAAACAGCTATATATCACTGAAAAGTACAAAAAATCTTAAAAACACTACATTTTATAGGTTTTAGCAATATAATCAGAAAAACCCTACTTGTATAATACAAAAACCCCGCTACAGTTTACAAGAAATATGAAAAACGCTTGAAATTAAAACCGTTAAAATAAACAATAAATAACATTTTCCCCTTCTTTTTAATAGTTTAAATTTGTAATGTAAGCGGGTTTTATAGGAAAAAAATTATTTAAAAAGATGTTTTTTAATATTAAATTTGGGGAAAAACGCATATATCACTGAAAAACTATCAAAATCATTAAAAAACATACATTTTAGGGTTTTTAGCGCAAAAAAAGTAGGTAAAACTATTTGTTATATAAAATAACGCTACATTTTAGAAGAAACTATAAAAAACGCTTGAAATATCCCGTTATATCAAAAAAATAACCTTTTCCCTCTTCTTTTTAAATAGCTTTTGTAATGAAAGCTATTTATAGTTTTGAAAAAATTATTCAAAAAAAAGGGATTTTAATTTCCCTTTTTGTAAAAAAACAGCTATATATCACCGATATATGGGCTAATATCATTAAAAACACTACATTTTTGTTTTTATAGCAAAACCCCCGTAAAACACTTGTAATAAAACCCAATAACGTTTACGTTGACAAAGAAATATGAAAAACGCTTGCAAATACCATTAATCACAATATAAACCCTTAATCTTCTTTTTAAATGTTTAAATTAATTTAAGCAAATTATAGGTGCAAATTATTCAAAAAAGGGGAAATTTTATATTTTAAATTTTGTAAAAACAGCTAAAATTTTCACCAAAAATAAAACCCTAAAAATCTTTGAAAAAAAATACTTTTTATGGGTTTTTAGCAATTTTAAAGAAAAAACCTACTTTTTAATTACCAATAACGCTAAATTTTAAAAAAAACTATAAAAAACCGGGGCTTCCCAATATAACCGTTATATCAAAAAAAATACCTATTACTCTTCAAATTTAATAGTTTAAAAGTAATGTAAGCTATTTTATGGGTTTGAAATTTTCTAAAAAGGGTTTTTTAAAACTTCAATTTGAGGAAAACAGCATATATCCCCGTTTAAAAAAACTAATAAATTGGAAACCCCACATTTAGGGGTTTATAGAAAATATGAAAAGTAACCCCTACTTTTTATAATAAAATTTCCCGCAAAATTTTAGAAAAACTATGAAAAACGCTTGCTATATACTGTTATATAAAAATAAATAACCTCTTATTCTTTTTTTAATAGTTTAATGTAATTAAGCAAATTAAATACTCCCAAATTATTCTAAAAAAGGATTTTTTATTTTCCCAATTTTTGGGAAAAACGGGCTATATATCACGGAAACTAGCTAAAATCAGGGAAAAAAAAAAATTTTATGGGTTTATGCAATAAATAAGAAAAAAAATATTTTAAATTATACAATAACGCTACATTTTACAAGAAACTATAAAAAAACGTTGCATAAAACCGTTATATCAAATAAAAAACCCTCTTACTCTTTTTTTTAAAATGGGTTTAAATGTAATGTAAGTACTTATGGGTGAAAAATTTTTCCCAAAAGAAGGAGTATACTTCAATTTGTGGGAAAAACAGCTATAAAATCACCGAAAAATTTAGCTAATATCAGAAAACACTACTTTTTATGGGGTTTATAGGAAATTGTAGAAAAAACTATTTTATATATACAAAACGTTCCCATTTTATAAGAAACTTTTTAAAAAGGGCTGCAATATACCGTTTTTCACAATAAAAACCTCTTACTTTTTATTAATAGTTTAATTTAAAGGTAACTACTTATGGGTTTAAAAAATTAATTCTAAAAGAGGTTTTTTATACTTAAATTTTGTGGGAAAAAACAGCTATATATCACCGAAATACCCAAATTTATCTTGAAAACACTACATTTTTGGGTTTATGAAATATTAATTTAAAACATTTTGTAAATACAAAAAACGTACTTTTTACAAGAAATATAAAAAACGTTTTGAAATATACCGTTATATCACAATAAATCCCCTCTCATTTCTTATATTTAATAGCTTAAGTAATGAAAGAATATAGGGAAAAATTTTACTCTAAAAAAGGTTTTTATACTTCAATTTGTGGGGAAAACAGTTTATATATCACCGATAAATAGCTAATATAATTGAAAACACAAACTTTTTAATGGGTATAGCAAATGTTTAAGTAACACTATTTTTAAAATAAAATAACGCTACAGTTTACAAGAAACAATACAAACGCTTGCAATTACCGTTTATACTCACATAAAATAACCTCTTACATACTTCTATTAATAGCTTAATTGTAATGTAAGCTACTTATAGCTGCAAATATTCTAAAAAAAGGATTTTATAAATACTTTCAGTTTGTAGGAAAACAGCTATATATCACTGATAACTAGCTAAGAAAATAATTGAAAAAACACTACATTTTATGGGTTTTTAAGAGCAATATTATTAGTAAACCTACCTTGTATATATACCATAACGCTACGTTTTTACAAAGAAACTATAAAAAACGCTTGCAATATACCGTTATAATCCACAATAAATTTACTCTTACCTCTTCCTTTTATTAGCTTACTGTAATGTAATCTACTTATAGGTTCAAATTATTTCTAAAAAAAAGGAATTGTATACTTCACTTTGTAGGAAAACAGCTATATATCAACGATCAATAGCTAATCATTGAAAACACTTTTAAAAATAGAAAAACATTTTATAGGTTTTATACGCCAATTGACCAGTAAAAAACTACTTTGGTATAATACAATAACGCTAACAGTTTAAAAGAAACAATGAAAAACGCTTGCATATACCGTTTATATCACAATAAATAACCTCTTACCTCTTCTATTTATAGCTTAATGTAATTAAGCGACTTATAGCTGCATTCATCATGCATCATTGAAAACCTACATTTTATGGGTGTCATAGCAATATGATAAGTAAACTTCTTGTATATCTACAATCCGCTAAATTTTTACAAGAAACTATGCAAACGCTTGCAATTATACCGTTATAAATCACATAAATACCTCTTACTCTTCTATTTAGATAGCTTAATGTAAATGAAGCTTATTATAAGGTGCAAATTATTCTAAAACAGGATTTTATACTTTCAATTTGTAGGAAACAGCTATATATCCCGATAACTTAGTTGCTAATATCATTGAAAACACTACAGTTTATGGGTTTTATAGCAATACGAATAAGTAAAACTACTTGTATTATAGATACATAACGCTACAGTTTTACAAGAAAACTATGAAAAACCTTGCCACATATTATACGTTATAATCACACAAAATAACCTCTTACCACTTTCTATTTAATAGCTAAATGTAAGGTAAGCTACTTAGAAGGTGCAATTATTCTAAAAAGAGGATTTTTATTACCTCAATTTGTAGGAAAACATGCTAGATTCACCGATAAATAGCTAATATAATTGAAAACCCTACATTTTATGGGTTTTATAGCAATTATGATTAAGTAAATAACTTTGTATATATAAAATAAACGCTACAGGATTACAAGAAACTATGAACAGAACGCGTGAATATACATTATATCACATAATTTACTCTACTCTTCTATTTATTAGGCTTAATGTAATGTTAGCATAGGTGCAAATTATGGCTAAAAAGAGGTTGTATACTTTCAATTTGTAGAAAACAGCTATATATCACCGTTAATATCCTAATATCATTGAAACACTCATTTTATAGGTTTAATAGGCAATATGATCAGTAAAACTATTTGTATATATACAATAACGCAACAGTTTACCAAGAAAACTATGAAAAACAGCATTGCAATATACCGTTATATCACAATAAATAACAATCTTACCTCTTCTATTTAAATAGCTTAATGTAATTAAGCTACTTATAGGTGCAAATTACTAAAAGAGGATTTTATACTTTAAATTTGTAGAAACCAGCTCGATATCACTGATAACTAGCTAAATCATTGAAACCATACATTTTATGGGTTTAATTGCAATATGATAGTAAAACTACTTGTATATATACAATAACGCTACATGTTTTTACAAGAAACTAGTAGAAAAACGCTTTGCAATATACCGTTATAATCACAATATAATATAACCTCTTACTCTTCATTTAATAGCTTAATGTAATGTAAGCTACTTATAGGTGCAAATTATTTATAAAGGAGTATTTTATACTTCATTTGTAGGAAAACATATATAATATCACCGTATATAGCTATATCATTGAACACTACATTTTAGGGGTTTATAGCAATATGATAATAAACTACTTGTATATTATACAATAACGCGAACAGTTTACAAAGAAACTATAAAAACGCTTGCAATATACCGTTATATCACAATACTCAACCTCCTACTCTTCTATTTAATAGCTTAAAATGTCTGTAAGCTACTTATAGGTGCAATTATTCTAAAAAAAGGATTGTAATACTTAAATTTGTAGGAAAACAGCCGTATATATACCGATATATAGCTATATCATTGAAAACACTACATTTTAGTGTTTATTAGCAATATGACAGTAAAACCTACTTGATAATATACAATAACGCTACGTTGGACAAGAAACTATGAAAAACGCTTGCAATAATACCAGTATCTCACAATAAATACCTCTTACCCTCTTCTATTTAATAAGCTTAAGGTAATTCACTACTTATAGCTGCCAATTATTCTAAAAAACGGATTTTAATTCACTTCGATTTTGTGGAAAACAGCTATATATCACTGAATAGCTAGCTAAAATCATTGAAACACGACATTTTTATGGGTTTTTAGCAATATGATAAGTAAAACTACTTTGTTTATAACATAACGCTAACAGTTTAGAAGAAGAAACTATGAACAACGCTTGCAATATAATCGTTAATATATCAATAAATAACCTCCTACTCTTCTATTTAATAGCTTAATGTAATGTAAGCTACATATAGGTGCAAATTATTCTAAAAAAGGATTTAATACTTCAATGTGTAGGAAAACGCTATATATCACAGAATAATTGCTAATATAATTGAAAACCTACATTTTATGGGTTTATTAGCATATGGTAAGTAACACTAACTTGTATATATACAATAACGCTACAGTTTACAAGAACAATGGAAAAACGCTTGCAATAATACCACTATAATCCCAATAAATACCTCTTCCATCTTCTATTTCATAGCTTAATGTATGTACAGCTACTTTATATTTGGCAAATTTATTTCTAAAAAAAGGATTTTATACTTCAGTTTGTAGGAAAAATAAATATATAGCACTGATAACTAGCTAAATCATTGAAAACACTACATTTTCTGGGTTTATCGCAATATGATTAGTAAAACTAAACTTATGTATATATACAATACCGCTACAGTTTTTACAAGAAACTATGAAAAACGCTTGCAATTACCGTTTATAAAACATCACAATAATACCTCTTCCTCTTCTATTTAATAGCTTAATTTATTTTAAGCTACTTATAGGTGCAAATTATCCTAAAATGAGATTTTTATTATATACTTCAATTTGTTGGAAAACCAGCCATATATCACCGATAAATAGCTAATATCATTGAAAACACTAAACATTTATGGGTTTATAAAAGCAATATAATAATAAAACTACTTGTATATATACATAACCTCAGTTTCAAGAAACTATGGAAAAACCGCTTGCAATTACCGTTATATCACAATAAATAACCTCTTACTCTTCTATTTAATGGTTTAATGTATGTAAGCTACTTAATAAGTGCAATTATTCATAAAAAAGGATTGTATACATCAATTTGTAGGACAAACAGCTATATATCACCGATAAGACTAATTCATTGAAAACCACTACTTTTATAGGTTTATAGCAATCTGATAAGTAAAACTACTTGATAATATACAATACCGCTTAACAGTTTTAGAGAAAACTATGAAAAACGCTTGCTATATTACCGTTTGGGTAATCACACAATACTAACCTCTTACTCTTCTATTTTAATATCTTTGTAATGTAAGCTACATTATAGGTGCAAATTATTTTAAAACAAGGATTTTATATACTTCAATTTGTTGATGTGTAGGAAAACAGCTATACTATCAACGATAAATAGCTAATATATTGAAAACACTACATTATTATTGGCTTTTATACTGCATATGATAATTAAAACTTCTTGTATATATATACATAACGGCTAAACAGTTTACAAGAAACTATGACAAACTCATTGCAATATACCGTTATTTCACAATAAAATAACCTCTTTACTAGCTGTGTATTTAAATAGTCTTATGTAATGTAGAGCTTTTATAGGGTGCCCAATTTTCTAAAAAAGAGTATTTTATACTAATCAATTTGTTGGAAACACTGCTATATATCAATCCGATAAATAGCTAATATCATTGAAAACACTATACATTTGATGGTTTATAGCAATGGATAAGTAAACTTCTTGTTATAATACAATACGCTACAGTTTAACAAGAAACTATGAAAAACGCTTGCAATATCCGTTATCATATCACAATGAATAACCCTCTTACTCTTGTATTTTATTTTTTTAAAGCTTTTTTAATTGTCATGTTAAGCTTTATTTATAGGTGCAAATTATTCTAAAAGAGGATTTTTTATACTTCAATTTGTTAGAAAACAGCTATATATCACGCGATAAATAGCTAATATAATTCAAAACCTACATTTTAGAGTTTATATTAGGCAATATGTTCAGTAAACTACTTGTAATATATACAATAACGCTAACAGTTTCAAGAAACTATGATAAACGCCCCCCCCCTTTCAATATACCGTTATAATCACAATAGATTAACATCTTACTAGCTTCTATTTAATAGCTTAATGTATGTTTAATTATACCGTATATAAGAAAAAAAAAAAAAAAAAAGTGCAAATTATTCTAAAAAAAAAAACGGGATTTTATACTCAAAAATTTATGTAAGAAAAAACAGCTATAAAAAAAATATGAGTCACATGATAACTAGCTAAAAAAACAATAAATAGAAAACACTACAGTTTTCTGGGTTTATAGCAAAATGATAAGTAGAACTTTCTTGTATATATACAATAACGCTACAGTTTTATACATAAACTATGAAAAAAACCCTTGCAATATACCGTTATAATCACAATATTACCTCTTACTCTTCTATTTAATAGCTTAATGTAATGTAAGGCTTTCTTATGGTGCAATTAATTCTATCAAGGGATTTTTTTAACGGTTACAATTTGTAGGAAACAATCTATATATCACCGAGATATATAGCTAATATCATTTGAAAACACTACATTTTAGGGGTTTAATAGCATATGATAAGCAAAGCTACTTGTATTTTATACAATAACGCTACAGTTTACAAGAACTATGAAAAACGCTTGCAATAACCGTTATATCACATAATACCTATTTTGATTTTCTATTATTACCTAATGTAATGTAAGCTACTTATAGGTGCAAATTTAATTCCTAACAAAGAGGATTCGTAGAACTTCAATTTGTTGGAAAACAGCCATATATCACACGATAAATAGCTATAATCATTGAAAACCCTACATTTTCATGGGTTTATAGCAATATAATAAGTAAAACTACTTGTATATATCACAATAACGCTACAGTTTACAAGAAACGGCTATGAAAAACGCCTTGCAATATACCGTTATAATCCAATAATAACCTCCTACGCACTTCTATTTAATAGCTTAAGACAGTAATGTAAGCTACTTTTATGTTCCATTACTTCTAAAAAAGGATTGTATACTTCAATTTGTAGGACACCGCTCTATATCACCGACTATCAGCTAACTATCTCATTGCCACACACTACATTTTATGGTTTATAGGCATATGATCAGTAACAACGACTTGTATATATACACAATAAAGCTTAACAGTTGACAAGAAACTATGAAAAACGCTTGCATATAACCAGTATATCACATAAATACCCCTCGTCCTCTTCTATTTCAATACTTATGTAATATAAGCTACTTATCGCTGGCAAATTATTCTAAAAAAAGATTTTTATGCTTCACTTTGTGGAAAACATCTAGATATCACTGATCGCTAGCTAAAATCATTTGAAACACACTACATTTTTATAGGTTTATAGCAATTTATGCAGTAAAACTACTTGTAGATATAAAATAACCTAAACCCAGTTTACAAGAAACTATGAAAAACGCTTGCAATATACCGTTATATCAGCAATACATAACATCTTACTCTTCTATTTAATAGCTTATGTAATGTAAGCTGTTTTATTAACGGATGAAAACCTTCTTATAAAAAGATGCTGTTATATCGTCAATTTGTAGGAAACAGCGATCTAATTCACCATGATAACTATCTAACATCATTGAAACAACAACACATTTATGGGTTTTTAGGCGCAATATAAGTTAGGTACAACTACTTTGTATATATACATAACGCGACAGTTTAGAATAAACATATGAAAACGCTTTGCAATATACCGTTATATCACAATAAACATAACCTCTTACTCTTCTATTTAATAGCTTAATGTAATGTAAGCTACTTTATAGCTGCAAATTAGTCTAAAAAAAGGATTTTTGGTGATACTTCAGTTTTGTTAGAAAAAAACAGCTATATATCACCGATATATAGCTAATCTCATTGAAAACAACTACATTTTTATGTGTTTATGCAATATGATCCGTAAAACTACTTGTATATATACAATAACGCGACAGTTGACAAGAAACTAATGACAAACCTTGCAAATATTACCATTATATCACAATAGTATAACCTCTTAATCTTCTATTTAATTTAGTTAATTAAATGTAAGCTACTTATTAGGTGCAACTTATTCTAAAAAGAGGATTTTATAATTCATTTGTAGAAAAACAGCTATAGTATCACCACTATATAACTAATATCATTGAAACACTACAATTTTTTATGGGTTTATAGCAATATGATAAGTACAACTCCTTGTATATATACAATAACGCTACAGTTTAAAAGAAACTATGAAAAACGCTTGCAATATACCGTGTATTCACATAAAATACCTATTACTCTTCCTAGTTAAATAGCTTAATGGTAATGTAAGGCTACTTATGGTGCAAAATTATTAAAAAGGGATTATTATACTTCAATTTGTAGGAAAACAGCTATATATCACCGATAATAGCTAATAATAATTGAAAAAAACACTACATTTTATGGTTTTATATCAATATGATAAGTAAACTACTTGTATATCTACAATTACCGCTAAAAACTGTTAGAAGAAACTTATGAAAAACGCTTGGCTATTACTGTTATATCATAATAAATAACCCTCTTATATTCTTCTATTTAATACTTTAATGTAATGTAGAGCTACTTATAGCTGCAAATTCTCTAAAACAAAAAAAAAAGGATTTTATACTTCAATTTGTAGAAAACCGCTATATATCACTGAATACTAGCTAAATCATGGAAAACACAACATTTTATGGGTTTAATAGGCAATATAATAAGTAAAACTACTTTTATATATACACTAACGCTACATTTTTAACAAGAAACTATGAAAAACGCTTGCAATATTACCGTTATATCAAAATAAATAACCTCTTACTCTTCTATTTAATAGGCTTAAGGGGGGTAATGTAAGGTACTTATAGGTGCAATTATTCTAAAAGAAGGATTGTATCCCCTTTCACTTTAGTAGGGAAAACAGCTATAATATCACCGATAAATAGCTAATTATCATTGAAAACATTACATTTTAGAGGTTTATTAGCAATATGATCAGTAAAACTCCTTGTATATATACAATAACGTTTACAGTTTTTATAAGAACCTAATGTAAAAACCGCTTGCATTAACCGTTATATCACAATAAATAACCTCTTACGTCTTCTATTTATAGCTTAATGTGATGTAATCTACTTTAGGGTGCAAATTATTCTAAAAAGAGGTTTTATACTTCATTTGTAGGAAAACAGCTATAGTATCACCGATAAATAGCTAATATCATTGAAAACACTACATTTTATGGGTTTATAGCAATATATAGTAAACTACTTGTATATATACAATACGCTACAGTTTACAAGAAACTATGAAAAACGCTTGCAATAACCGTTATATCACCATAAATAACCTCTCACTCTTATATTTTAACATAGCTTAATGTATTGTAAGCTACATATTGCAAATTACTCTAAAAAGAGATTTTATACTTCAATTTGTAGGCAAACAGCTATAATATCACGAAATACTAATATAATTGAAAACACTACATTTTATGGGTTATATAGCAATATGATCAGTAACACTACTTGTATCTATACAATACGCTACCGTTTTTTACAAGAAACAATGAAAAACGCTTGCCATATACCGTTTATTATCACAATAAATAACCTCTTTACTCTTCTATTTAATAGCTTTAATGTAATGTAAGCTACTTATAGCTGCAATTTATTCTAAAACAGGATTTTAAATAACTTCAGTTTGTATGAAAACAAGCTATATTCACTGTAACTCTAAAATAATTGAAAACACTACATTTTATGGGTTTATATAGCAATATGATTAGTACAACTACTTGTATATATCCCATTAACGCTAGCAGTATTTACAAGCAAAACTAATGAAAACGCTTGCAATAATACCGTTATATCACAATAAATTTACTCTTACCTCTTCTATTTATTAGCTTAATGTAATGGTATAAGCTACTTATAGGCAAATTATTCTAAAAAAAGAATTGTATACTTCAATTTGTTAGGAAAACAGCTATATATCAACGATAAATAGCTAATATCATTGAAAACATACATTTTAATAGGTTTAATAGCAATATGCCCAGTAAAAACCTACCTTGTAGATATACAATAACGCTACAGTTTACAAGAACATGGAAAAACGCTTGCAATAACCGTTATATCACAATGAAATACACCTCTTACTCTTCTATTTAATTAGCTTAAATGTATGTAAGGCTACTTTAAGCTGCATTCATCATGCTCATTGAACACTACATTTAATGGGGTGGTATAGCAATATGATAAGTAACTTCTTGTATATATAAAATACGCTAAAGTTACACAAACTATGAAAAAACGCTGCAAATATACCGGTTATATCACAATAAATACACCTCTTACTCTTCTTTTAATAGCTTTTGTAATGTACTCTTATTATAGTGTCAATATTCTAAAAACAGGATTTTATACTTCAATTTGTAAGGAAAACAGCTATATATCACCGATAACAGCTAATATCATTGAAAACACTACATTTTATGGGTTTAATTATAGCAATACATAATTAAAACTACTTGTATATATATACAATAACGCTTACAGTTTAACAAGAACTATGAAAACGCTTGCAATATACCGTTATATCACACAAAATAACCTCTTACCCCTTCTATTTAATAGCTTAAATGTAAGTTAAGCTACTTATAGGTGCAAATTATTCTAAAAAGAGGATTTTATACTTCAATTTGTAGAAAACAGCTATATATCACTGATAACTAGCTAAAATCATTGAAAACACTACATTTTATGGGTTTATAGCAATATGATAAGTAAAACTACTTGTATATATACAATAACGCTACAGTTTACAAGAAACTATTAAAAACGCTTGCAATATACCGTTATATCACAATATATAACCTCTTACTCTTCTATTTAATAGCTTAATGTAATGTAAGCTACTTATAGGTGCAAATTATTCTATAAAGAGGATTTTATACTTCAATTTGTAGGAAAACATCTATATATCACCGATATATAGCTAATATCATTGAAAACACTACATTTTATGGGTTTATAGCAATATGATAAGTTAAACTACTTGTATATATACAATAACGCTACAGTTTACAAGAAACTATGAAAAACGCTTGCAATATACCGTTATATCACAATAAATAACCTCCTACTCTTCTATTTAATAGCTTAATGTAATGTAAGCTACTTATAGGTGCAAATTATTCTAAAAAAAGGATTGTATACTTAAATTTGTAGGAAAACAGCTATATATCACCGATATATAGCTAATATCATTGAAAACACTACATTTTATGTGTTTATAGCAATATGATCAGTAAAACTACTTGTATATATACAATAACGCTACAGTTGACAAGAAACTATGAAAAACGCTTGCAATATACCAGTATATCACAATAAATAACCTCTTACTCTTCTATTTAATAGCTTAATGTAATGTAAGCTACTTATAGCTGCAAATTATTCTAAAAAAAGGATTTTATACTTCAATTTGTAGGAAAACAGCTATATATCACTGATAGCTAGCTAAAATCATTGAAAACACGACATTTTATGGGTTTATAGCAATATGATAAGTAAAACTACTTGTATATATACAATAACGCTACAGTTTAGAAGAAACTATGAACAACGCTTGCAATATATCGTTATATATCAATAAATAACCTCCTACTCTTCTATTTAATAGCTTAATGTAATGTAAGCTACATATAGGTGCAAATTATTCTAAAAAGAGGATTTTATACTTCAATGTGTAGGAAAACAGCTATATATCACCGATAAATAGCTAATATAATTGAAAACACTACATTTTATGGGTTTATAGCAATATGATAAGTAACACTACTTGTATATATACAATAACGCTACAGTTTACAAGAAACAATGAAAAACGCTTGCAATATACCACTATATCACAATAAATAACCTCTTACTCTTCTATTTAATAGCTTAATGTAATGTAAGCTACTTATATTTGCAAATTATTCTAAAAAAAGGATTTTATACTTCAGTTTGTAGGAAAACAGCTATATATCACTGATAACTAGCTAAAATCATTGAAAACACTACATTTTATGGGTTTATAGCAATATGATTAGTAAAACTACTTGTATATATACAATAACGCTACAGTTTACAAGAAACTATGAAAAACGCTTGCAATATCCCTTTTTAAATCACAATAAATAACCTCTTACTCTTCATTTT
>JACEEZ010025649.1:0-28423 GCA_016584305.1 Chionoecetes opilio | reverse complement strand
AGATATTAATAATTTAAAATTTGGTGTCCGATATTTCTTCGCCACAATACTAATTTTTTTACAATATGCGAATTGAATTGTCAGAGGACTTGATAAGGAAACTTTTGGAGAAGTATGACAGATCTAAGTATAATTAATATTGATTTTGTGTCGAACCTTCAAACATAGAGGCATTTTCAAACTCGACTGATTTTTGGACTAAAATCACTAACATTTTAGCTATTTCGCACTGAAACCCGAAGTTTATGTGTCTGAATACTCATAAAATGTTGTTAGTACTATCAAAGGCTTAACAATTAATCACAATGAATAACTTTTGTGGACCTGATGGTGGGTTATTGCATGAAACTACAATATCGTCATTTTCGATTCTGGACGCTCGACCAAAAATCTTCAACGGGCTCTGCGGAAAAACTGTACCTGATCTGGAAGTGTTACCCAAACTTTTTTTGACGGCCTTGACATATATAACAATAACATTTTGGGAAATACTCTAAAAGAGCCATATACACGAACTCCCCCACAGAGCCAGGACTACAAGGCAGAGAGGTAACCTGACACCAACCTTCCCTATCACCCTCCCGCCTTCTCCCGTTCGGTTTTACTTTTCATTTACTTTGTTATTTATTCTTTACGCACGCTTTATTGTATGGTGTATATTCCTCACAAGGGCCTTCTGATACAAGTTTATACACATAAAGAGCCATCAGAGTGCTTTATAGGCGAAATATAGAGCACTTTGTATTATCAATTACCCCATACTCCCTCCACCACATACTCCACCATGAATTATAATTATCCGAAATCCCAAAACCCCCCAAAAATCACAAGATATCTCAAGGTCTTTGAAAAAACATTGAAACTGTATCCTAAATACGGTACACATGCTTACCTTGAGATAAACTACTGGATAAATACTCGAATAATCCCCTCAAAAATCCCAAGATCTTGGGAAAAAATCCCAAGGAGTGACATCCCTGACACTTCAGTATAGTCACTCGCAAGCGGTTTGGTGCCATTCGCGCCAGATATTTTAACTCCTGACCACAACCACACCACAACCCCATACGTTTGGGTTAAAGATAGATATATTGCCGGATGCGGATTTTGACTACCTTGACGTTGATGTCATTTTCATCCAATTCTGTAATGGTCACTGTTGTACTCACTTTGCCGCACTAAAGGTAAAGATGGGAGCATACGCTAAGCTGCGCGTGGCATTCAGTGCTCATCTCCGTGGCATTAGCCCTTAGAGCCTGTGGTGAGTGAGGAACCGTTACCCCGGGACACAGGGCTAGTGTGACACCCGGGTTACCACAGTTACCTTCCCCGGGTTACCCCAGGTACCCATTTATCAACCCCGAAATGAAGGAAGAGCAGCTGGGTAGGCTGTTCACCGACTTTCCCTGGCCCGGACTCGAACCAGGGTCCGCAGATTCGTAGCCAGGCACACTAGCCACTGCACCACGGAGTGGACATCTTTGCCGCGTTGGCGACCCAAAAAAATTCACAGCTACCGCAGTCCCCGGGTCAAAGATATGTTGGATCAAGGTGTTATCCAAAATTCCCGTTCACCGTGGAACTCGCGTTTATTCCTCGTTCCTAAAAAATACGGACAGTTTAGACCTGTAATCAATTTCCGGCGAGTGAATGAAGTCACGGAGGATGATAGGTTTCCCTAAAAATACCTTTAGCTTCCCTAAAATACCTGTTAATGTCATTAGGACAGGGTAGCACTATGTTCAGTAGCCTTGATTTGGTTAGATGCTACTGGCAGGTGCCCATGGCTCCTGCATCTAAGGAAATTACTGCCTTTAGTACTCCTAGTGGACACTACGAGTGGCTTAGAATGCCATTTGGTTTAAAGTCAGCCATTATTACTTTTCAAAGAATGATTAATAATTTATTTGCCGATATGCTAGGCAAAAATGTCTATGCCTACCTTGATGATCGTATAATTTGCAGCAAAGACTCGGAGTCTCATTTTTTTCATTTTCTCATTCACTCATGCTAATTTGGAAGCAGTACTCCTGAATTTGAAAGATGCTGAACTCAAAACTAAACTGACTAAATGTGAATTCCTTAAGAATTAAGAATAAGAAAGGTGAATCACCTTTTTAGGCTATGTGGTAAATGGTGATGGACCTCATACAATGTCAGATCAAATTACTGCAGTTACAAATTTCCCGCGACCTTAGAATGTAGACAATGTCCGTTCTTTCATTGGGTTGTGTGGATACTATAGATATTTAAATCCAATTTTGCAGCGGTTGCATCGCCCTTAACAAACCTATTATAAAAGGACGTGCACTTTAACTGGAATGGTGTACATAAAAACTCTTTACAAGATATAAAAGTCGCCCTAACTACTGGCCCTGTCGTGGCATTCCCACACTATAAGGTTCCTTTTGTTCTTTACACGGATGCCTCTGCATTAGGGTTGGGTGCTGTATTGATGCAAACGGACGCACGCGTAAAAAATCGCGTATTGCGTTCACAAGTAGAACTTTACTTCCGGCAGAGTCTAATTACTCAGTTACTCACCTAGAGTCACTCGCAGTTGCAGTAGTAAGGCATTTGACAAAGTACCACACGAGCGACTCTTAAATAAGTTTAAGGCTCATAGAATAGATGGGAATGTTCTTCGTTGGATCAGAGCTTGGCTAAGTAATAGGCAACAAAGGGTTACAATTAATGGTTCTAAATCTGAATGGGGACAAGTGATAAGTGGAGTTCCACAAGGATCTGTTTTGGGTCCATTACTATTTTTGATTTACATCAACGACTTGGATAGTGGGATTAACAGTGATATCAGCAAGTTTGCTGATGATACTAAGGTAGGTAGGATTATTGGATCACAGTCTGATGTAAAAATATTGTAGGGAGACTTAGATAAACTTAATTAGTGGGCAGTCAGATGGCAGATGGAATTTAATATTGATAAGTGCAGCGTTATGAATGTTGGTAGAAAGGACCTGGTAATAGATACACCATACGCAATGTATCGCTGAAAAGATCAGAAGGTGAAAAAGATCTTGGAGTGAGGGTGAGCCCAGACCTCCGACCTAGGAAACCAAAAGATCCTTTTAGTACTGCAGATAGGTGAAATATTTGAAAGAATTGTGGGTTTGGTGAAACAAGCATGAAATTTGGCAGACAATTAAAAAAGGTGCTAGGGAAGTTATTTGGCTATAGGACCATTCCAGATTCAGTCCATGAGCGGAGTGCCTGCCATTTTACAAAATGGCTGCCAAAATATCTTCTCGAATGTTGTATCCGCCATAGCAATGGTGCTCTGTGCACTCTTTTATGTTTTTCCTCTACTTTTTTTTTCTCTCTAGTTTTTTCTACTCTAGTGGCATATGTAATTGTTTTGGGTACAATAGATGTGGTATTAGTCACAAGATAATTAGAATAAAATACATTTTTAATATTATTTGGAGCCAGAAGGCTCACATGATGGCTTGTGAATTATGGCCTTGGATTCAGGAATGCAGGTCTTTGTTAGACTGTGATGTTCATTTAATATAGACTCCAGCTAATTTAATCACTTGCACATATTTTGACCATATTCTTCTGCTTTCAGGTGTGACAATGGCCAAAGTTTACAAGGTGGTGGATCCCCTACAGCCCGGGACATCAACACAGGGTCTAGAAACTGACTGGAGCAAGTGCGTTCTTTGTCAGGAAGACACGTCAGAGGTGCTTCACTGTCCAGCCGAGTCTACACGTGCCACACAGGGAGCAGGGTACAAGACAATTGCTGAGCTTCGTGTAGGTTTTGGCAGGATTGGCTGTTTGCCCACATCAATCAATCTTTCAAGGCTTGATGATGGGAATGGCATTGAAGAAACACTACAGCGGCACAAGGCCAAGTGGCACGACTCATGTAGGCTCCTCTACAACAGAACAAAACTACAGCGTGCAGAGAAGTGTAAGAAACCCCCAGAAGATGCTGCTGATGACTCTGCTGATAGCTCAAAGAAGTTCACCCGCAAGAGTGCTGGTAAGAAAAGTGCTTCCGCCGAGACATGTTTCTTCTGTGACAAACCTGCACCAGATGGGGAGTCTTTGACTCGAAAAGCATCAACATTTGGGCTTGATATCAATGTCAGGAAGGCTGCAATGAAATTGCAAAACAAATCCCTACAGGCCAAACTGAGTGCAGGAGACTTGATTGCACAAGAAGCCCGGTACCATCTGCCATGCTTGCTCTCATTGTACAAAAGAGCTAGAGAAACAAAAACATATGAAGAGTCTGGTGTGGACAAAATGAATCATGGCCTTGCATTTGCTGAGCTGGTATCTTATATTGAAGATACTCGCATGGACAGTCTAGTTGCACCCATCTTCAAACTCAGCGACCTGGTCGATCTGTACACAACAAGGCTAGAACAACTTGGAACTGATGTTGCAGGACGCGTCCACTCCACTGACCTCAAAAAGAGAGTACTGGCCTACTTTCCAGACATGGAAGCTCACAAGCAGGGCCGAGATGTAGTCCTCATTTCACACGAAGATGTTAGACAAGCACTGAGGAAAGCATGTGAGCATGATGCTGATGGTGATGCTGTTCATCTTGCCAGGGCTGCGAACATAGTGATGAGAGACATGTTCAAGATGAAAAACCAGTTTGGTGGTTCCTTTGAACCCAACATCCAGGAAGATTCTGTTCCAGTGTCTTTGTTAGCGTTAGTTGCTATGGTGTTGAATGGGCCAAATATCAAGGCACAGTCAAGCTCTTCAACAATGCCCCAGCCAGTGCTCACGATTTCCCAGCTACTGATGCCCAACAGCATGGTACGACGTCGGGAGAATCAGCAGGCCCCATGTACAACAAGGTACAACCGAGGAAGGGAAACACCTCTGCCCATCTACTTGGGTGTGATGGTCCACACGAAGACTCGCAAACGTGAACTGGTGGACCGTTTGTATGATCTGGGATTGAGTATTTCCTATGACCGGGTGCTGGCCATCTCAACTGAGCTTGGCGACAAGATCTGCCATTACTACAAGATGGAGAAAGCAGTTTGTCTTCCTGAGCTGAAAGGTGGTCTCTTCACGACTGCTGCAGTTGATAACATTGACCACAACCCCAGGTCAACCAGTGCGCACGACTCATTCCATGGAACTGGAATATCGCTGTTCCAACACCCAGACAACGACTTCAATGGAGCTTCCCGGGCTGTTGCCCATACCCATCGTGATGATGCTGGTGCCAAGAAGATGTCAGCATCTCTCCCCGAGACCTACACCAATGTACCTCATGTTGCTCTTCCAAGGCAACACCCACCGGTGCCAAAGCAAGAAGGTCCAAACCGAGCAGACTGTCAGCTCATACCTCAAGCCTTGCGGAAGGAATATCGGTAGGTTTCATATTATTCATTAAACATTATCCCATTTTATTTACAAATCAAGCACAAATTACCACATGTACATACATTTACATGTTTAAATAATTATGTTATTTTCTGCTTTACAGCTGGCTGGAGCACCTGAAGCAGGTGGTGGACTCTGACACCCTGAAGGAGGATGAGATGATCTCCTGGGCTGCATACCATGCAAGCCAGCAAGCAGCACGACCACCAGAAGACATGAATGTGGCTCTCACGTCCTTGCTACCCCTTTTCCATGACAAGGCAATATCCGTAGCCATGATCCGCCACTCAATGGACATCGTGAAGACGGCAGTTGATGTCCTGAACCCTGGCCAGATCCCAGTCCTCACATGTGACCAGCCACTCTACACTCTGGCAAAGCAGATCCAATGGAGCTGGCCTACAAGTTATGGCGAGGATCGATTCGTAGTGATGTTTGGTGGCCTACACATCGAGATGGCGTCCCTCAAGGTCCTTGGAGATCTTCTGGAGGGCAGCGGCTGGACAGGAGCACTCGTTCAGGCCGGGGTTGCTACCAGTGGAACAGCAGATTCGTTTCTAAAAGCATCCCACGTGACACGCACAAGACGGGCTCACCAAGTCACAGCCAGTAGCCTGCATCTACTTCAGCAGAGTGCCTACAGGGAGTACATCCAGACCTTGGAAGATGCAAGTGAAGTGGTGCCATTTGAAGACTGGTGTGATGCAAGGTCCGATGCATGTCCTCAATTCCAATTCTGGTACTTCATCCTGCAGCTGGAGCTGGCTGTGATGGTATACGTGAGAGCGATACGTGAGGCCGACTTCCTGCTCTACATAGAGGCCCTGTCTAAGATCGTCCCTTGGTTCTTCGCCCTGGACCATACACACTACTCGAGATGGGTGCCGATCCACCTACGAGACATGGTGTCACTGAAGCAGCTCCATCCCGATGTCTATGCTGAGTTTCTGAAGGGGAACTTTGTCGTCAAGAAGTCAGAGCGTGCATTCTCTGCTGTTGCTATTGACCAGGCCCATGAGCAGAACAATGCTTCCGTGAAGGGAGACGGCGGTGCTGTGGGCCTGACGGAGAACCCTGCAGCTCTTCGTCGCTGGATGGTATCTGGTCCCGAGATGGCTAGTTTAATTCAGGAATTCGAGGGATCAACCGAGAAGAGGCAGGACACAGATGGACGTCACCATGAACAGAAGAGACATGCACAGATAGCATTTGCACAAGATGTGCGATCACTGAGCCGAGCCATGGAAGAGATGGGGAACCCGTTCGCTGAATACAGCAGTGATCTCCTTGTCCTGAACAGCAGAGACGTTGTGGACACAGCAGTGGCAGACACAGTGCGACAGATGGAGAAACTTGGACTCGAGCAGTATGAGACATATGTTGAAGAGAGGCTTGTGAATCAGACAGTGCCTATCACAGATCCCATCAAGCGGAACAACCTCCATCTTTTCAGCCGCCCACCAATCAGAGAGAAGTCAAGGAAACAGCTACAGATGTCATCCCTGAAGAACGACTGTTCGCTCTTCTCCAGGCTGTACATTGCCTCCCAGATACGCCATGGTGATTTGGACGAGTTCTTTCAGCACGAAAACCAGGCCTGTCCACCGTCTCTGTCTCAGATGGGTGGCCTGAGAACTGGAACCAAGTCTGACTTGATGCTCTGCCTGGAAAACTTTGTTCCAGTGAAAGAGGATCTCTCCACCCCCAGAGTACAGGTCAACATCCTGGATGGTGCTGCCATCATCAACATGCTGCGACCAGGGACTGCAAAGACATTCCAAGGTTATGTCACTGATGTCTTCGTGCCGTATGTCACATCCCAGCTTCAGCATGTAGACAGACTAGACATTGTCTGGGATCTGTACATGGCAGACAGCTTGAAGGCGGACACTCGCAGCAAGAGAGGAAAGGGAGTTAGGAGACGAGTCGAGCCATCAATTGCAGTTCCTGGAAACTGGCAAGAGTTTCTCCGCATCAACGACAACAAGACGGAGCTGTTCTCCTTCCTGGCTTCTAACGTGGCAGACATTGACACCAACAAACATCTCATCACCACACAAGGCACTGGCGTTCTTTGCTCCAATCGCCAGGACGTGTTAGCTCTAGCGCCATGCACGCATGAGGAGGCTGACACTCGTATCCTCCTGCACCTACAGGATACCGTACAACAGGGGTACAGCAGTGTCAATACGCACAGTTGATACAGACGTGGTAGTCCTGGCCATAGCATCAGCCAATCGCCTCAACATCTCTGAACTGTGGATTGCCTTTGGAGCTGGGAAGAGCTTCAGGTTCATCGCTGCTCATGAGATCGCCAAAGCTCTTGGTCCTGACTGATGTGTGGCCTTGCCGATGTTCCACGCCTTCACTGGATGTGACACGCGACTGACACGGTGTCCTGTTTTGGCGGTAGGGGCAAGAAGACTGTATGAGACACCTGGACCACCTATGGAGACGTCACACCAGCATTCTGCGCCTTGGGTGCCATGCCAGACCCACGTGCCATTGACGAGTGGATGCAACCACTGGAGCGATTTGTGGTCCTGCTGTACGATCGCACCAGCACAGAGGAGGGTGTGAACCAGGCAAGGAAACAGCTGTTCAGCAAGAAAGGCAGAGCTATTGATGGTCTGCCTCCTACACAGGCTGCACTCATCCAACACACCAAGAGAGCTGTCTACCAAGCTGGTCACTGTTGGGCCCAAATGATGACCCCTGCTCCAGAGCTTCCGTCACCAAGCGAATGGGGCTGGAACAAGAAGCCTGGTGGTGGATGGAGTATAACCTGGACGACCCTACCAGAAGCATCAGAAGCTTGCAGGGAACTCTTGCGATGTGGCTGCAAGAACGGCTGCAGAGGACGCTGCAAATGCCAGAAGGCGGCTCTTCAGTGTACAGCTCTTTGTCAGTGCGGTGGACAGTGCTCTGAGTGACGCAGCTCACAGAGAACAGTTCATTACTGTTTGGACACAATTTCCATCCTATTGACTTGCAATTAGACTATAATAAGCTATTGTGTGTACCTCTGCTACCTACAAAAACAGAAGAAATAATTCTGGGTTGTTTGACGCACTTGACGAAGTGTTCCTGATTTCAAAAACGTAACATGACGTAAAAATGATAATTCTTATTTTCTAGCTCAAACTAGTAATTATTTGCCATTTCAACTGTTATGTGGACAGTAAAATTACTGATGTATGATTATGATACAAAGGAAAAACATTCCCACCCCTAGAATTGATTTAACCTACAATATCAAAGAATTTCAAATAAGCGATGGCGGCCATCTTGAAAATGGCCGCCATTTTTGTCACAGGTCGAATCTGAGTTGGCCCTAAATCTGAAAATCACCACTGAGGCATAGTCTACCTGCGGACCAAATTCCATGCTTGTTTCATCAAACCCACAATACTTTCACCTATCTGCAGTACTATTTGTAGATTTTGGCCAAATAAACGGACCCCGGTGAGCCAATCTGTGATACCTGAGTCATTTGTACCTGTGGTACTGCAACTAGTTCATGATGCTGTAATAGCCGGTCACCCGGGAAAGGAGCGTACTCTTTCTGCGGCCATCACTAGTTATTTTTGGCCTAAAATGCGGTTAGATATTTACGCATATGTGGCTAAGTGCGTGAAATGGGCTGAGCATAAGGGTACGGTGCCAAAGCCAGCACCAATTTTGGAATATCCACCTCCTGAGCGTCCCTGGGACATTTTTGCTATTGATCTGTTACAACTTCCGTCTATTCGTCAAGGGTCTGAATACCTATTAGTATGTGTTGATCACTTCTCAAGTACGTTGTTTTGGCCCCTGTGATGAATAAAACTGCCAAAGCGATTGCACACGCTCTAATCGCCAACTTATTTTGTCCATACTCAACTCCCCGAGTTTTAATGAGTGACAATGGCGCGGAATAAAAAATTGCGCTTCTTAATGAAATCTGTGGGCAGTTCAACATCAAACAAACATTTACAGTAACTTATCACCCTGCCTGCCAGTAACGGTTTAGTTGACCCATAGACCACTGTATACCTGGACTGCACACGCGACAATGTTTTGAATTGCGGGGCTGCATAGGGGCCTGCGGGGCGCCCGACAAAGAGATATATTGGTCTATGGACTATCATATAGACTGGTTTATCAGTATATATGATATACTGTAATCTTTGTAAATGTTTGTTCTATAATATTATCAAATAAAAAACAGTAAAACACGCTAAAGAAATGCCATTACGAGACTCTGAAGAAATATGCATGAACTTGATATTCACTTAACTCTTCGCCATTTAAAACTTTGCGAGTCAACTTTTATCATGAAGGGTATCAACAGAAGCGCACTTTTATTAGCTTTCCATTGCTATATTTCGTTATCTGATAAATTAATTTGAACCATGCATAAATTAGCGTTAAATAAATAAATAAAATCATCAATCAGGTAATTTTCCCGATTGATGATGTTGTTTATTTACTTATTATTTCGTTTTCTGATAAATGAATTAGTGCCATGTATAAATTAGCGTTGACTAAATATATAACCTCATCAATCGGGAAAATTACCCGATTGATGATCTTATTTATTTATTTAATGCTAATTTATGCATGGTTCTAATTCATTCATCAGATAACGAAATATAGCAATGGAAAGCTAATAAAATTGCGCTTCTATTGATACCCTTCATGATAAAAGTTGACTCGCAAAGTTTTAAATGGCGTAGAGTTGAAGTGAATATTAAGTTCATGCATATTTCTTCAGTCTCGTAATGGCATTTCTTTAGCGTGTTTTACTGTTTTTTATTTGATAATATTATAGAACAAACATTTACGAAGATTACAGTATATCATATATACTGATAAACCAGTCTATATGATCCGTATATATATATATATGAATCCGAGCGGCCCTCCGGCTTTAGGCCCTTGTGCGACAGGCCGATATTCCTTGCGCAGTCCAGGTATACAGTGGTCTATGGTTGAGCGTACGAACAGGAAAGTCCTGGAAGCTTTGCGCCCTGTTGCTGGTGGCTTGCTTGATAGTTGGGACGATTGGTTACCCCATGTTGCTGCATGCGTTAATTAATTGCAATATATGTGAGTCGACAGGTCAAACTCCTTATTTTATTATTTTTGGTATGGAGAAAAGACACCCGTATGACTTGCTTCGTAACCCTCAAAAACCTGTATACAATGTTGATGATTATGCTAAGTGTCAACTAAAGGTTTTCTCGGACTTATATTCCGGTGTCAGAGATATATTTCAGGCTTCTAAAGGGCGGCGTCACACTAGCACTTTTTCTGTCAATTTTTTCAGCAACTTTCTGAAAACTGACAATTTCTTTACTGCAAGCCGTCACACTCACACAATCGTTCACCGGCACTACCAGTCAGCTGTTTCCGTCGACTGTAAACAAACATGGGTCCGACCCCAGGGCAGGCTATCGCTGGTATACACTTAATTAAGTTTTCCACGAGACGATTCTTCACAGCAATATAGGTCGACCGCTTCAAAGCTTTCTTGGTGTACAAGTCATCTCTGTGGTCCCAGAGACAATGGTGGCCTCGTATGCTTTGAATGAGAAATTCTTCTGAACTACGTGTCCACCGCAGATGAATCATTGCGTCTATAATTACAAGTTGAAGTCATGAAGAGTGAAAAACGAGTTTTGAGTGTGTCTTGAAAAATATACACAATAATCGAGTCATGCGAGAGACTGTTGGCTGTTATATAAAACCGGCTTTTAAATGTAGCTACATGTTCAATAGTCACTTGAATATTTTTAAATGAATTGAATTATAATTTGCAAAAAAATACTGATTTATATCGAATATTTTAAAAGTAATCACTATGGATTTTGATTTGACTATGAAAGTTGACTTCACCTTCCATATGAAGACGACCATGATCGTTTGACTGAGTCAGACGGAAAAACTAGACAGAACGAGAAATAAATGACGGAAATCGTAGACATTGACAGTGTGTGTGACGATGATCAGTGTGACGCCGCCCTAAAACTGCTATGTGCTCACAACAACACCGGTGCTCTTCACCCGTTCAAATCCGAGTTGGTGACTGACATGATTCGAGTCCCGGAGAGAAACTCTAAATTAGCTCCTAAATGTGTGGGTCCGCGCCTGGTAGTTAAGCAACTCCATGGAAATAAGTTTGATATTTATTTTGGATCCTTGGTTAAATACATTATAAGTCATTCACAGTGATCGACTTAAACGGACCAATGCCAAGCCTGATTTATACTTAGTAGAAACTGCTAAACTTAGCGATGCTACATGGCTTGAAACTAACAAATTTAATTTTCCTGCTGACCAAACTCATGCTTATAATTTAATCCCTCGTAATTGATAGCTAGTCTTTTTAATTACCTTCATCGGACAGCCTTCGTGCATGCTATTTGGTATAGGGATAAATGAATGAGATCTGGAAGAACATTGGGCCTTCCTCTAATGATAAACTCATTCATTTAAATTGCATGACTACTACTTGACTTAATCCACTAGTAGATCTTGCCTCTTTCACTAACTCCTTGAGGAAGACCTTCAATACTGTTCAATCCGAGCACAACTTTTATAAAGCTTTTACTGTGTTAGAGCAAGCACTCCCTGTTTTGACTAATTCGCTTAATTATATTGTAAGAACTGACGAACAAATACTTACAAATATAGTTGACGCAGCGCGTGGAAGAGTCACTTCTTCACTCTTTCCTGTTAAGGATTTTATGCATGCCTTTAACCTAGGAATGAAGAATTACAAGTTGAAACCTTAGTTTAATTTAAGTGGTATTCAACACTATTACCCTATCCATGAATCAGTGCTAACGTCAAATGCCGTTGTTATACATGTTCATTTTCTATCCGAAAATGTGTTTGAGGTTCTCAAAAACTAATAATAATTAAATGAATAAAGGAAATGGTTCAACATGGAATTTTTTTTTTTTCCTTTTTCAGTGAAATAATCTGTTATGATACAGAATCAACCAAGTACTGTGGTATTGATTAATAATGAGCATACCCAGTATGCTAATGGACGCATGTCTGATTTGAATAGGTGCCGTAGAGAATATTTGAACCTGTATTTTTCCCCCGCATCTCTCTTTGCCTTCTTGCTTGTAACCAGTGAGGGAATTTGTGAAGTGGTGCTAACTCAGGCAAATGCTTCTCAGGCCTTATCGTTGTGTCCTTACACCCACTTAATTTTACGACCATTCTTTCACAAAATGTCTTCGGACATCACTATTTCTTCTTTACACAAACATTCTATTTGTCTGTAGATGTCATGAAGGTGCAGTGTATCAAAGTTTCCGGTTCTTTCGCAATTCTTATGTTTCCTCTTTGCGTCTCTGACTATTTGAATACCTTCCTGAAAAACTGCACGAAGTGTAGTTAATTTCACTGCTCAATTTTTCTGTATTGAGAGCTTGAAAATATATATAAATTTGTCAAGCATTAAATATGTCACTAATGCCATTTATGAGCTTACATTCTCTAATTTCTCAGAATTGGAAGCAGCCGTACATGACTCTTTACCTGTCTACCTTAACACAGCAGTTCATTTTCTTCCATGGTTATGCCAAACATAATCATCATCATCATAGTAATTCCACTTTGCTTTGTTGTTCGGAAGGCCTTATTTTTGTATGTTCTCCTGCAGGGCAATATCTGACAAAATCAGGTGAATACATAATTGTAACATGGTTAGGTTAGACCTGTTCAGAAAACAATTTTTTCCTATTTTTATACCCCCCTGCAAGGTTTCCCATGCTTTTTGACCTGAAAAAGCCAAAAATCACAATCATTTTGAGCTAAAATGTCAGGAACCTTTGCTTCATTGGACCTCAATATATTAAGCCCACGACAGTAGAAAAGCGCCTAATTTTGCCTTCCGCCAGACTTTTTTTCACCTGAGACTTTTGTTACAATTGGGATAGAACAACAAATTGGGTATCAAATTGAAGCATTTTTAATATTATTTCTGAAAAAACAATCCAAGTAAACATTCAAGAAAAAAAGACACATCATATCCAGAAAAAAAGCAAAATTTTCTGAAAATTTCCTATAAATTTCATAAATATTACAATCTTGACATCAAAAAATGTGTGACAAAGACTCTAAAAACTATTTTCAAGTGGCAGAAAACTCTATTGTCTATGTCAGAAGGACACTTCACAGTCATTTTTTCAGAGTTTGCTTCTTGAAGCTATCAAATCGCTCACGGTTGTATTCCACAGTTTGAAGAAGGTACTGTTTTTGCTGAGAATCTGTGGTAATGATGTTTGCGAAATCAGTCATCATCTTGACTCCCCGCTCAGCAATGTCATTCACTACTTTTACATTGCTGACATATTCCGGGGGCCTTGCTGTAGTCTCACCCCTTGCCATGTCACAACGGTTGCAAAGCCGTCATACTCAATCCCAAGGGTGTCAACAAAAGATGACTCTCGGGACCACTAGATCAGCCAGAGTCGTTTTGGGGCTGTAACCTGAGGGAACTAGGTTTCCCTCGTCTGAAGCTATCTGGCTTCTCAGGGGCGTGCGTTTTGGCAGAAATGCCCTTTCTTCTCTTTGTCACGATCTGCACCGAAGAGAGCGAACGGCACACCTCCTGTTCGGTACCATTGTGGTTTTCAATTTTTTTTGTAGCACCCCGGCAATCTCGGGGATCTGTTTCTTGAACTTCATCATGTCCTTTCTAAACTGCAGAAATTTGCAGGAGCTCTGCAGCAAGTGTAGATGACTCCACATGGTGTATAGAACAGTCCTGGGAAAGGGGTTGGGGCTTTCCAGCTTCACCGTTTCTTCATCGTACCCCGCTGCCAGCAAAATAACATCTTCATAAAATACAGGTTTCTGGCCATCCACCGGGGCCTGATGAGGGGCCCCGGGCACTCCGTGGATTCCGCGGGGAGGCGTGTCCCCAAAGGACGTCAGTGAAAAGCTCAGCCTCTCACGGTAGCAGCTCTAGGAGGCTTCTCCGCCCTCGGGATTTCTGTATTTTTCCCTTTTCACTCTTTTTTCTTTTTATTAAACTTTTTTGTCTGATGGACAGGGTTGTAGGGTTGTCTGGGGTAAGATCTGTCCAAACGTCCTTGAAGTGCTTGAACCAGGATTCTCTGGCTCTTGACCTTGCCAAACAATTCCCCCATACAGCACCAACCAGCACTTCTAAATGTGGTGTCTGCAGGCCGGTAAACCCTTCCTGTCAAGCTTTTGCTCCAGAAGTTTGGCACCCCCCGATGTACCCACTGTTCGGGCCGTTGTGTCAAACACGGGGCATGATCCCCCTCCAGTAAGCCCCATGCCTCCAAAAATCCAGGTGCCTCTGCCTGAGCCTTCCTGTTGAGCTGTCTTCACGGGTACCCCCGTGCTTCCTTCAGGATATCAGGTGGCCCCTGAACAACACAGCCAGACCTGACTTGGTACCAGGATAAACTTCCCAGGACATCCTCAGCATTTTTGCCATCCCAGTGGGAGCACATACTTGGGGGGGTCCTCGCTAAATGCCCCATGTACTCCTGGCTTGGGGTACCTTGTCACACCGTTCCGTCCGTTTTGGAGGTTGATTGAAAAATTTGTCCAGGTCCTACACCACCTTCAATGTAGCAGGAACTAACTGTCACTTGATTGTCAACATCCCAGACACAGCGGTACTGCAGATGTAACCACTCCTGCCCTCCTGGAATGTGAGGTCACAGTGTTTTGGGGTTGAACATCCAGGGGGAGGTTTTGGTAATCATGTCCTCTGCATTCCCCCTTCACTGTCGGTTGGGGGCAGCCCAGGTAAACACTCAGCACATCCTTCGCGTGTCAGCTGAAAAAAATGTAGAAATTTTTGTGCAAATTCATATCTTTTTCCTCTCTCTGCTGCAGTCTTGCAGCCCTCTCTGCTTGCTGCTGGACCGTGACTTTAAATATTTGTCATGCCAGACTGTGGGCCTTTCTCTCTGTTTTATCCTGGTAGAACCTGATGTCCCTTTCCTTCTTTTCCCTTATAGCAGTCGGGTTTTTCTCTATTTCCTGGAGGCATCTGAAGCTCCTTTCGAAAAGGCTATCTAATTCCAGGGCAAAGGCACTCCTTTTCCCCCGGTCACCTGTTCTACTTTATTCCTTGCTAATCCTGGGTTTTTTTGGGAAATGTCTGAAAAACTGCGCTGCTTTTTACTTGGTATGGTCTTGTCCTGCCATCTGCCAAAGGGATGTAGCCTCCACTGTTTCATTGGGGAGGTCTTGATGCTTTGGTTCCCTGTTTTTTCTGGGAAACTCTGGGGATGGAGGAAATACTGGAAGGCCTGTCTGTGGGGGGTAAATGGGGCCACGATGCTGGATGATGGTGCCGATCAGGAAAGGGTTTCCCGTAGCAGATCTATAGCAGGTCGGGGTGACGCTTGTCTCTGGCTGCAGTGGGGGCTCTGAGATGTCAACTTTTCGTCCTCGGGCTCCTTGCTTACTGCCATAGTGAAGTTATCTTGTGAAGTATCTCTGGATTTGTTTCCGGTTTCAACAGATTCTCAACAAAAAAACAGACCATTAATGTCTGCTAAAAACCATTGTGAATTTGGACTAGAGTGAAATAAATTAATTTAGTTTAATTTTTTTTAAATTTGTCTGTAAAAATTTACTGTAATACTTCCATAAATTTTCTAAAGCATTTTGATGTTTCAGTCGCATCTAATTACTTGTTTTTCCTGCTTATGCCCATTTTTTGGTGAAAAAATAGGGGAAAAAAAACATCAAATGCCCCCAAACTGGCGTTTCAGAAAAAGTGTATAGAATAACTTCAACTTCATGAGGCAAAAGTTTTCCCGAATTTTTTGGGTTATAATGGTTTTTTAATTTTTTGACTTTTCCAGGTCAAAAAGCATTAGAAACCGTGCGGGGGGTAAAAAATAGGAAATAATTGTTTTCTGAACAGTCTAGTTAGGTACATGTCTCTAGACACCGCGAGGGCGCGCCGGGTAGGTGACCGAGCGATGTTGACAGTATAGGCACCTATGCTTTCCCCATAGTTAAAAATCATGCTGCACCTTTTTTTCTAATCATTTCCAAGTTTTTAAGATTTTCATATGTGTGTCACGCCCATGCCAGTCATCTACCACAGCCCCAGAGGCAGCACCACACGGAATGGTCAACCTTGATGCCCGGGGGGGCCCCCCCTGTCCACGCCCCGCCTATGGGGAATGACCCAGGGGGTCAGAGAGCTTTTTAGACATTGTTTTTGTGTGGATGTGAGCGTCCATAACATTAGTGTAATTGATAACAGTGCACTGTTTTTAACGAGGTTTAATTACAACATCTGTATACAAAGTTAAAATCTGTTCAGTTATTTCGAATATGATTATAAAAAACCTGCTTTTCCATAACACCCCTCGCTGTTACCGCTTTCACTCTTACTCAACTAATATATGTTACTCATACATATGACCGTATGGGTTATATATATATATATATATATATATATATATATATTATATATATATATAAAAATAGTATTATATATATATTATATATATATATATATATATATATATATATATATATATATATATATATATATATATATATAATTATATATATATATATATATATATATAACTATTATATATATATATATATGCATTGTATATAGTATATATATATCTTTTTTTATATATGTAGCCATATATATAATATATATATATATATATATATTATATATATATATATATATATATATATATATAATATATATATATATTATATATATGTATATTATATATATATATATATATATATATATATATATATATATATATATATATATACATATATATATATATATATATATAATATATAATATATATATATAATTATATATATATTTATATATATATAGTATATATATATATATATATATATATATATATATAGTATCATAACTAAAACACAGGATAATTAACTGCACCTTATACTCTTGTTACAATATGGTTGCTATAGTTGAACCAATTTATGAAGTACGTTTTGGTGTTGGCTGATTCAGGGAATTCCCTGTCCTCGGCGTTGCCAGATTTCGTACTTGGCCAAGTATCGGATTATACCCTTAGCGAAAAAGATAACCCTCACTCCTCCCGGCAGGAGCTGATGGGGGTAATCCTTCACTCCTGTAGGTGTGACTGTTCCTTATCCCGACTATGAAGAACACGCGAGGGGGTAGCCGTAACTTCCATCGTGGATGGAGGCCTGCGAGGAAGGTACCTTTCGGTGTCTAAATGGTAACATCGTAAATCTATGATGTCAAGTGTTGTGGTAATTACATTAAATTCTCATTATTTTCCTAAATAACTAAACATTCCTAACACAGCGTAACCTTTTTAGAAATTCAATCTATACAGACTATTTAGTGAGAAAATTCATTCAAAAGTGAAAAATTACTGATATACGAAACAGATATTTTAATTATGTGTTGTGAATGAAAATGACAACCCGTCGGGCAGGGAATTCCCCACACTAGCCAACGCCCAAATGGACTATGTAAATTTGTTCTACTATAGTATGTAGGTGAATGTGTAGTCTTAAACAGAAAATAACAGAATAATGTATTGATTTTCATTATATACTTGATATAAAAAAAAATATTATGCCAGAAGGGTAAACAGCCCCTTGTGATGAGGATATGCAGTGAGCCTGTGTGAGTTATAGAAGTTAAGAAGCACTAGTCACGAGCAAATCAATGCTGCATCTTTTGCATCATTTATAGGTTGTGCTATAATTTCGTGTCCTTAATCTATCAGAAATGGTGCTCCTAAGTGTTCTGTCCTATCACCCATTCACTTTCAAACATTCATTAATGATCTTCTAAGTCTAACTCAATGCCCTAATTCTTATATCCGGTGATGACTCTACCCGACATTTTTCAACGTCGTTCACTAGACGTCCATCTGTACATAAATTAAGTGATTCACGAAGAAATACTACAAAACGCTTAATTTGTGATCTTTCTGTAATTCGTGAATGTGGTAAAGCAAACCTTGCTTTGTTCAATGCCTCAAAAACACAATTTTTTCACCTATCTACTCGACATAGCCTTCCAAACCATTATCCCCTCTTCTTCAATGACATTCAACTGTCTCCCTCATCTACAATGAACATTCTTGGATTATCCTTTACTAATGATCTGAACTGGAAATGTCGCATCTCATATATTATGTATGATATTAGCTTCTCAGAAGTTTAGTGTCCTGTGGCAACTGTGTGCATTTTTTCTTCCTCCCAGGTTCTTGCTCTGTACCCCTGTACAAAGCAAGCAAGAGAGGGTACGGTCACGTCAATGGGAAGATCGGCATCCACTGCCCGTAATCCAGTGGTATGAAGCTACCCCATTGGAGGGTCCACCGTGAACAACTGCCCAAAGTGCTCAGCCCAACGAGCCATCTGCCCATCCATATTCGACTCGCGGCGGCCATCTGCTTCTCGGATAGCACTTGTCCGAGATGGAGACCTGGAATAGAGCTTCATCAGGGCTGGGTATGGGTGTCTGAAGTCATTATCGTTCAAATGGCCCTCGACATTCTAAGCAAGACTCCTGACATACCTCTCCTTGTCTATCCCCAGGAAGTTCTAGTTTCTGCATGACAGAGCCCTGCACTGATCCTGGGTCTAAGCAATCGTGGCAGCACGACTCTCCTCGATATTTAACAGCGTCCAAGCATTGACCTCAGGCGCTCCCCAAAACGCTCCTTGGAGCCTGGAGAGTTTTCACGTGTGTAGGTATCCCACAGTTATACAGGGTCCTCGGAGGGCACTGAGCACATTAAATCGATTTTAAACTGCATGGCATCTTCATGGGCATGTCAAGTCCATCAGCTTCTCAAGATGAAATACAGTAGGGCTACCTCTTGAGATTCTTCTGGACTTAACATGAAGCTTAAGTGTAGTAACAACAAGTCTGTGATTAGTTGCAAAGAACTCAACACCCCGTTATTCCCTGCAGTTCTGGAGGATCCTCCAACGAATTATAACGAGGATTTGGTCGATTTCCTTAGCTACCCCTCCGGCATTACTATACCATGTCCACTTGTCCAGCGATGCAGCTCTGGTCTCTGATACCAAGAACTTGCAATTCTCAACTTTCTGGACCTCGCAAATTCAGGACAGACCTGTTAATGTTCCTGTTACCGGGCCATTTGGACCAACATTTGCTCACATATCTCACAGTGCCAGTAGAAAAAGAGTAGTATAAGAACAATAGTAGAGAAAAATGAAGACGTAAGTAATTAAAGTAGATAATTCAGTGCATGGGATTACATGCTCTAATTCCAATGATTAATGATCGTTCGTCACCTGAATTTATAGTTATCAAATATTGAAAAGAAGGCCCTTAGTTATAGGTAATGATACCTATGGGTCAAAAAATGTTTATCAAAAACTAATTTTCCTAATACACTAAAACCCCAGGCAAAATAATCACGAGACTCACAGCCCGAATATACAAACACAAAAATAACCAGGTGACAACCCAAATAAATGATTATAATAAAAATAGTGCTCTCAATACCGTCCACTTTTAAAACAATCATCACCATTCCCTTTCCTGACAAAGATAATCTTCCCCCTACTTATGTCAGTAACAATAATAGCAGTAATGTCATTAATAAAAATATAAAAATGATATTATCGGAAACAGCAATAAGATCAACAAAATGTTTACAAATTTCAACATAATTTTCTTTTATGGTGATTTAACATCAGGAACAAAGAAAAAAATAGGGTCCCATAACAACCCTTATTTACAGTCATAAAAAAATTGAAATTAATACAAATACTCTAACCCTTAATCCAAGCTACCGTTTTTTCATAATCTTATAACTTATATTAATTTACTTTTTGTTTCTTTATTTTTTACATTAACTTACTGAACACATGTACATGTAAGCCTTAATACATGTACATGTACATTAAGCCTTAATCCAACTAACGTTATCTAATCCTATAAATGACATATTCTTGTAAGATTACTAAAACCGTGTTCTTCTTTCATATTTTCTTTGGTGCTCCGGATGACAGGTGGTATATTAGCCGCCCCCGACAGCTTTATCGTCGTTATGCCGAATAAGATGATGGGAGGGCTTCGCATTCTCTTGAGTGCAGTGAACTTATACATATGATTGTTTTAAAATGTTTTGGTCTGTTTTTTTCGGACTGTTCTTGAGCAGAAAATTTATTGTTTTTCTGCTGTTGTAATAGATGACAAATTTAATATATCTGCAGTATATGTCTGGTTTCTTGATTTTTTTGAAGACCGCTTCTTCAAAGCAGCCCATATCAAAGTTTGGGCCCGCAGTACTCTTTATGGAGAGCCCATGGCTACACCATCAATCCAGCAGTACTTGTTTCCTCGGGGGCAGATGAACGGTGCTTCTTTAGTGAACACACTCAAGTAGGTCACGTAACACAGTTTTAGGGAAGGCCTTATAGCGGGAGTAACTATGACTCTCTTAAGGGGGTACGACTGGCGAGTCGGTGACTCAGTCCCACCCGAGGTTGGTGACTCAGTCCCTCTCTAGAGGTCTCCCCTGAGAGAGTTTTGAATCCATTTATGACGCGATGACAGCCATGCGTGGCGAGTAAGACATTATTAACGTCATATTGGACATAGTTTAAAGGTTTACACCTCCTCGTGGTCTTCCGCCGGGCAACGTGGCTCTGTTGTTTGGTCCTTTCTTTACGAGACTAACGCTCAAACATCCACGGCTAAGTAAAACCTTCCCCTTCACACTGGGGGGTTTCCCTGTGTGTCGGAGTCCCACAGTGTGTCGTGCACATGCTGGAGTCGTCCAAATTAGACATCTCCGCGCTGTGGTTAACTGCCAGTGGAATGTTTTCCGAGGCACCGATCCGTCGGGCTGGGTTGGCAGTTGTTGAGTGCTGGGGGAACTATGTGCCACCATTAGCCCTTCCCTGGGTCGCCTCAGACCTGAGAAATCTGGAGTGTGTGAAAGCCCAGGGCTTAGGGCAACACTCAAGTGGTGACCCCCATTGGGTCTGTTAGCCCTGGTCGCTTAGTCCCCAGAAGCGGCAGACCGGGCCTTTGGCCGAAGCAACTTGTCTTAAAGACATCTGTGGGAGAGATGTGCCAGTTTGGCGGGGGGTTTGGTGAGGTTGTGGTCTTTGTGGCAGAGAGCTACAGCCTCGAGGTGTTTGAGAGAGCAAGCCATTGGTGGTGGCTCACTTGGGAGTGACAGTACCGTGAACCTAAAAGGCCTCAGCTAAGCCATGCTAGCTGAGCAACTGAGTAAGGTATAAGAGGAATGAAGAATTTCTAGTGTCTACTGCGGAGTCGCAGTGTCCACTGCAGTGCTCCGTAGTGGTGTCCACCGCGGTCCTGTGTAAGGGAGGACCTACACGGGGCCAAGCCAGCAGAGTAAAACCCCTGTCATTAGGTGGCTAAACCCCAAGTGGCCAAAATACGTAGGGCAGCATATGCGCAAATGAGAGTAACCCACGAGTTACCTCCTTGTCCGTATGGATCCGGTTTCGGGGCCTGTAGGACCCTCCTGCCCGGGTTATTCCGGCACTTTGAAGCTTATCTGCGCGTCTCCCTCTTCAGGGTACAAAGGTCGCTACGTGCAAAATTAGCCGTGTGCGCAGAAAGCCTTCTGACCCTGTCCCACAGAGTGGTTTCCTCCGCAATGAGATGAACGGTCACCAACTATACACCCCTTACTCATTACTCAGGTGTATGGATGCTGAGGCAGTACCTCTATGTCCGGGTGCCCGATCTGTCGCTGGGGCACCCGGGATCAGGCTGGTTGTTGTCTGAATCTCGAATCCCGAACCTCTGATTCGGGGTAGCCGAAACTGTAAATTCAATTTTGATGCGAGTAGGCTAGACAAAATCCCAAATAAATCGTAGGTGGTAAGCAGCTTGGTCCCATGTTGATTGAATAATTTTGAAGGGGGGTTTTGGGTTAAAAACACTTTTAGTAATATTAGATGACAAGAAGAAACTCTCCGGTAACGTCTTGCTCCATGTCATGTACTCCGTAGACTCATGTACTTACCGTTTACATAAGAACATAAGAATATAAGAAAATAAGGAAGCTACAAGAGGCCGCGAGGCCTACACGTGGTAGTTCCTGTCACCTAACACTACCTACATCCACCTTTCATCCCCATCCATGAACCTATCCAGCTCCTCTTTAAAGCTCCCTAATGACTCCGCACTAACTACCTGTCTACTGAGACCATTCCATTCATTCACCACCCTATTTGTGAACCAGTTTTTCCCTATTTCCTCTCTAAATATACGCTTTTCCAGCTTCAATCCGTTACTTCTTGCTCTACCCTGGTTAAAAGCCGTAAGAACTGTTCCTACCTCTCCTTTATTAAATCCCTTTATCCACTTAAAAACTTCTATCAGATCGCCCCTTACTCTGCGTCTCTCGAGTGAGTGTAATTTTAATAACTTCAATCTCCTCTCATAACTAAAGTTACGCATCCCTTGTATCATTTTGGTCATCCTTCTCTGCACTGTTTCTAACAAGGCTATATCCATCCTGTAATATGGAGACCAAAACTGAACCGCATAGTCTAGGTGAGGCCTGACTAGAGCCAGATAAAGCTTTAGAATAACTTCCGCACTTCTACTTTTAACACTTCTGGTAATGAATCCTAATACTCTATTAGCTCTATTTCTGGCCTCAATACATTGTTTCTTAGGTCGGTGGTCTGGGCTCACCCTCACTCCAAGATCTTTTTCACCTTCTGATCTTTTCAGCGATATATTGCTTATGGTGTATCTATTACCAGGGTTTTTTATACCAACATTCTTAACGCTGCATTTATCAATATTAAATTCCATCTGCCATCTGACTGCCCACTCGTTAAGTTGATCTAAGTCTCCCTGCAATATGTTTACATCAGACTGTGATCCAATAATCCTACCTAACTTAGTATCATCAGCAAACTTGCTGATATCACTGCTAATCCCACTATCCAAGTCGTTGATGTAAATCAAAAATAGTAAGGACCCAAAACAGACCCTTGTGGAACTCCACTTGTCACCAGTCCCCATTCAGATTTAGAACTATTAATTGTAACCCTTTGTTGCCTATTACTTAGCCCAGCTCTGATCCAATGAAGAACCTTCCCATCTATTCCATGAGCCCTAACCTTATTTAAGAGTCGCTCGTGTGGTACTTTGTCAAATGCCTTACTAAAGTCCAGATATATTATATAATAATCCTTATCATTATCTGCCGTCTCATAAACTTTCCTATAAAAACTCAATAAATTGGTGAGACATGACCTACCCTTGGTGAATCCATGTTGTGAATCATTGATCAAACTATGTTTATCTAAGTGCTCTGTAATGTTTTTTGCAATAATGGATTCCAATAATTTACCCACCACTGATGTTAGACTTACGGGTCGATAATTTGACTTTAGTCCTCTGTTTCCCTTTTTAAATATGGGAACAACATTTCCTTACCTCCACAATAATGGCACATCGCCTATCTCAACCGATTTCCTAAAATGTGCACTAACGAATCACTAACAACCTCCTTGCATTCCTTTAATACCCTGGGATACACTTCATCTGGTTCTGGCGATTTAAACATTTTCCTTTTATCTATACCCTCTTTCACCATTTCCCTAGTTATCACAATATCTTTGAGTTTCTCCTCAGCGCTTCCTTTGAACATTTGTTCACTATCAGGTATCGTCTGTGTATCCTCCTCCGTAAAAACACTTAAGAAATAATCATTTAGACTCCTACACATATCTTCATCCGTATTTAAGACCTCATGCTGTCCTGACCTTAACGGCCCAACTAATTCCCTTGTCTTTGTTTTATATACCTGATAAAACCCCTTTGGGTCCCTTTTCGCCTGTCCTGCTACTTTAATCTCATAATTGTTCTTAGCAACTCGAGTTAATTTATCCACTGCCCTGCCATCACGTTATACTGTTCTTTTTTTACGAATCCTGCCTTGAACCTTAAATAAATGTTTCTTTTTACTCCAATGTTGTGTTTTAAATTGGTGGTCATCCATTTTGGATCACTCTTTCTGGACCTTATTTCCCTATAAAGAATATTTCTTTTCTGTCCATCAATTATATTCCCTACAAATGAGGTATAATCCTCCTCAGCCCCGACCTCACTTCCATTTCTAACCTCTCTAATTACCTCCTCAGCCCTGACCTCACTTCCCTGTCTAACCACTCTAATTACTTCCTCAGCCATGACCTCACTTCCATATATAACCGCGCCAATTACCTCCAGGTGCCTTCCTAATCCTTCATAATTGGCCTTTGCAGCTGTCTGCGCCCTGTCGATATCCTGGGAAAATTTCTTCCCCTCCATCCCACACCTTATTATTAGCCTCCAGGTGTCTTCTTAATTCTGCATAATTGGCCTTTCTGAAATTAGGTATTCGATGCTTATTGCCACTTAATTTTCCAACTTCCCATCTTAAGCTAAATCTGATCTCATAATGGTCGCTTTTATCTAAATTCCCACCGACCTCCACATTTGTAACTAAATCGTCTCTATTTGTCAGCAATAGATCTAGAATATTATCTTTTCTAGTAGGCTCCTTGATTGCTTGACTTAGGAAGCTATCCTGGATTATATTTAACAATTCATCTGCGTCGCTGTCACCTATGATTAAATCCCAGTCTATATTCCTAAGATTAAAATCTCCCACCACGCATAGTCGATTATATCTGCAGGCCTTGTTTATTTCTTCTCATATAGGAGCTGAATTCTCTTTACATAAGTTTGGAGGCCTATACACTACACCCAAAACCCTTTTCTCAGTTCCTTCCGTAACCTTTACCCATATAGACTCTATGCTGTCATCTGTTTTTATAACATTATTAACACAACACTGCAATGCATCTCTTGCATAAAGTGCAACTCCTCCACCTCGTCTGCCTACTCTGTCCTTGTGAAATAACTTATACCCAGGTATCTCGACTTCCGGATCAAATACCTTTCCTGACATATCCAACCACGTTTCTGTTAATGCTATTATATCAAAATCCTCTACACTATTATTTTATTCCTCTCAGGAAATCTATCTTTTTTTAAATACTCTTACAGTTTGTATAGTAAACCTTCAAGCAACTCTTCTTTTTTGTCAATTTTCCCTTTATCTTTAACTAAACCCCTCCTCTCTCTCTTCTTACGAATCACTTTAAAATTCCCTGCCCTTCTGATACTCCTCCTAGTGTCGCAAGTTTCCTTTACCCCGACCCCAATGTCTAAACCCCGGTTCTCTGTCTTAAAAAAGCCTGCAGTGCATCTACCTCTCTTTCAAGGGATTCAGACAAGATCTAAACTCCTTTCCTCGAAAAGTGCACCCCATCCCTGCGGTAGAGGTGGTTATGCCCGAAAAAGAGGTCCCAGCTGTCGACAAAGGCCCAACCATTGTCTTTGCAATGAAGTGCCACCCGGCAATTCAATGCAATAGCCCTGGAGTACCACAAGTCGTCAACAAAGCGCCTTGGAAGGACATCACACACCACAGGGAACCCACCCCTGTCCCTAACCTTGCCTACAGCTTCCTTGAACCGCCGTAGCAATTCCTCACTTCTTACACACTCAACATAATTTCGTTTTGTTTGCGTGTGTGTGTGTGTGTGTGTGGTGTGTGTGTGTGTGTGTGTGTGTGTGTGTGTGTGTGTGTGTGTGTGTGTGTGTGTGTGTGTGTGTGTGTGCAAGCATGCAAGCATGCATGCGTGTGTGTGTGTGTGTGTGTGTGCGTGTGTGTGCATGTGTGTGTGCGTGCGTGCGTGTCCGTTTGTGTGCGTGTGTGAGAGGGTGTATATAACAAACATCAATATATGGGGTCCAAATGGCCCACAAGCACTTGTTGAGGCTAGAAATATAGCTAATAGAGTGTTTGGATTCATTACCCGAAGTGTTAAAAGTAGAAGTGCTGAAGTTATTCTAAAGCTTTATTTGGCTCTAGTCAGACCTCACCTAGACTATGCGGTTTAGTTTTGGTCTCCATATTACAGGATGGATATAGCCTTGTTATAATCAGTGCAGAGAAGTATGACCAAAATGTATATGAAAATACATCATTATAAGAAACAGAGACAGTCACCATAATTAAAACAAACTACATCCAAAGATATGCTAAAGACAAACACAATACCTTATCTGATCCATTATAACAATTCTTCCCCACATAACATATTACTTATATGAAAGAAATATAAAACAATTGTATAGAACACGCTCCACAGATATCCCTCTACCTCCAATTCTGCCACTCCACCATTGCAACCCTCACATTGGCCTCTCCCTCAACCCCAAGGACTACCACCGCCGCCATCCCCACCGACCTATATATCACAACAACAATGGCTGGCCTACGTCAGGGGGCTGGTGAAGGACGAAGAATATGCAGGATATTGCTAGGCTGTATATCCTGCGCAACGAAGAGCGGGAGGGAAGAAGGGAAAGTCAGAGAGGCAAAGAGAGCTAGAGAGAATGCATAGTCAGAGAGTGGAGGAAGGAAAATGGGAGGCCAGCTTCCGCCTTCTTCTTTTCTGATCTCACGTAAAACATGATGTCGTATATTTCTTGTGCACAGTGAGAGGGGTTCTGGGTTATGGCCGTACGTGTATGTGTGTGTGTGTCTGTGTGTTGTGTGTGTGTGTGTGTGTGTGTGTGTGTGTGTGTGTGTAGTGTGTGTGTGTGTGTGTGTGCGTGTGTGTGTGGTGTGTGTGTGTGTGTGTGTGTGTGTGTGTGTGTGGTGTGTGTGTGTGTGTGGGGTGTGCGGTGTGTGGGGTGGGTGTGGGTGTGTATGTGTGTGTGTGTGTGTGTGTGCGTGTGTGTGTATGTGTGTGTGTGTGCGTGTATGTGTATGTGTGTGTGTGGTTTTTTTTGTGTATGTGTGTGTCTGTGTGTTAATATAAATATAAATTTTAAATATATATTATATATATATATATTTTATATATATGTATATATAAATATATAAAAATATATAAATAATATATATATATTATATATATATATACGATATAATATATATATGATATATGTATATATATATATATAATATATATAATGTATATAATATATAGATATAATATTATATATATATATATATATATAATATATATATATATATATATATAATATATATATATATATATAATATTTTATTATATATATATAATATATATATTAAATATATATTTTATAAAATTATATAGATATATATTATATTATATATATAAAATAAAATATAAAATAATATATATATATATTATATATTAATATATATATTATATTATATTATATTTTTATATATTATATGCAAATATATATATATATATATATATATATTTATATATATATTTATATACATACTATATATTATATATAATATAATTTTATATATATAATATATAATATAATTTTGTTAATTATATATATATATATATATTTTTTATATATTTATTATATATATATATTTTATATATTATACATATACATACATATGTGTTTTATTATATATTATATAATTATATATAATATATATATATATATATATATCTTATATATCATATATATATATGTATATACATATCCCTACACTGTATATATATTTTTATATATATATTATAACTATGTCAACATATATATAAATATAAAATTTAAAATATATTAAATATATACATATTAAAAATATCTATATAATATATATATATATATGTATAATATATATATATTATATATATATATTATATTATATATATATATATATATATATATATATATATATATATATATATGTATATATCTCACATATTTATATATATATATATATAATATTTATATATAATATATATTTTTATATATATAATTTATATATATATCTATATTATAATATATATATATATATTATATATATAATATATATATTATAATTAAAATATTAATTTTTATAATATTAAAATATATATATTATATTTTATATATATTTATATATTTTTATATATAATATTATATATAGTTTAATTACAAATTATATAT
>JACEEZ010025648.1:140000-142500 GCA_016584305.1 Chionoecetes opilio | reverse complement strand
CAGTAACAACAACAACAACAACAATAGCAGCAACATACACAGCCACAATCAGCAGTGGCAAGCCGGGGCAGCAAGCATTGCTACAACACCTCTTAAACATTCCAGGCAAAAAACCACATCCCACCCCAGCCAGTCTTTCCCAAGCACAATAACACCCCGGAACGCACTGCTCCCTGTAATGGGGAGTTTTCGAAGCTAAACCGCCAGATGTCTCTCGCGCATCTCACATCCTCTGCTCTGTGAGGCTGAATGATCTATCATTTACCGTAAATTCTCTGTACTTCTTTGGGACATATCAGAATTACCCTTCAATACAACAACTGAAACAGTTCTTAATAAAAAATGTAGTTTATCATTTTATTTGTCTGCACTTGGTGAAAATATTGGCAAAACAATTGAATATTTGAAAACTCAATCTTTAAAAATCGTCTTTTCATAAAAAAACACAAGTTCAAGCAGAATGAGGCTTCAGAAAATATCTACTTGTATGTAAGCATTCACTGAGTACCTATTTTGGGTGTATATGTCTCTCTTACGACGAACATTTAACCAAAACAGAGTGTGGCGTTCAGCATCTCCACAGAAACCATCCCGCCGGCAGGATCTGCTATCACCCACTTTCCTGTTGACACGACACGGGGATGGACAGCTCAGCGCCTTATCGCCACAGCGCCGCTCCTTACCTCACAGCTCATATCACGGATACTCCTAACTTCTCAATACCACAGGCTACATGTCATCCTAACTATCATCACCCCCTTATCTCATCACACTCTCTATCCTCTACTGGAATATTCGTGGCATCCGCTCCCACATACCGTTTCCCACATAAAGAAGACTTTCGTCTCCTTATTTCGTGCTTTGACTGTGATTTGTGTTGTGTTGGGGCGGAGCGGAGTGGAGCGTGTAGTTACGTGACAGACGTGCAGTCACTATATGTACTGTGGGTAGTAGTAGTTGGGGTAATAAGGCCGTGCACAGCAGTAAAAGTCTCCTTGCAGTCCTTTCCGTCTCCTCCATAGCCCCGAGCCGTTAGTGTGACGAAGTTTGAGAGGGGTGGGTTGCCCCCACCCTCCTTCGTTACAATAGGATAAACCAGAGGACATAGGGTATTCAGAGAGAAGGGTTGATTGATTGATTCAGAGGGAAAGATTGAGGTGGAGGGGCTTAGAGTTCGCGGCGGGGGAAATAGTAAACAAGACCATGTATTGTCTTCGATAGAGGACTGTTCGTTGAGGTGCCAAGCACTTAAATTACTTCTTGGTTAAATGTTCTTCGTAAGAGAGACATATACACCCAAAATAGGTACTCAGTGAATGCTTACATACAAGTAGATATTTCCTGAAGCCTCATTCTGCTTGAACTTGTGTTTTTTTATGAAAAGACGATTTTTAAAGATTGAGTTTTTCAAGTATTCAATTGTTTTGCCAATATTTTCACCAGTGCAGACAAATAAAATGATAAACATACATTTTTATTAAGAACTGTTTCAGTTGTTGTATTGAAGGGTAATTCTGATATGTCCCAAAGAAGTACAGAGAATTTACGGTAAATGATAGATCATTCAGCCTCACAGAGCAGAAGATGTGACAGCCTGAGAGACAGGCTTGAGCGTGAGCTTATTAGAAAACTCCCCATACCACGAGGCTCGGTGTACAGTGCGTGGCTACAGTACACCGCACACCCATGGAATATGTATGTGTGTGTGTGTGTGTATGTGTGTGTGTAAGAAATACGACACGGCCCCACCACACCACTGAGGCAAGGATGGTGCTGCTCACTACTCTCCCCCAACCTCCACAACCACCATCACCACCACCTCCATTTACACCACTTCCACCACCATCATAACCACCTCTACAACCATCAACTCCTCCATCTTCATCTCCACTTCAGTCAGCATTACTTAACAAATATTATCTGTTTCGTTAGACGTGCTTTCGAAAATATATCAGAAAAAGTCCTATTAACCCCTTCACACCCAGATCTTTCATTTGCTATATAAAATTGTCTGTTGTTAGCCATGAAATTACGAAAAGAAACTAAATATACCAAATTAATAAGCGGATAAGGATACTAAACAGGTCATTCTCTTTAAAATACTACTTATATTCATTAATATCGTCTAATAATACCCAACTTAAAATGGAAATTACGTTCTGGGCCTCAAGGGGTTAAAACCTGTATGATTAACTGGTTCGACCCCATCTTGAGCATTATGTATACGTATAGTATTGTTCCTCCTCTGAGGAACTCCAGGCTCTCCGTTGAGACGAGGAGGCCTGGCAGTGGCGAAACTAGCAGTGGGGGTTACACCTACTACTGGTCCGGCATGAGCAATGGTCACCGTGACCGGGGAGTAGCTATAGGCATCTCCAGCAAACTGCAGCCGTCAGTTGTTGAGGTTACTCCGGTTGATGAGCGTATAATGCGGGTGAGGATGAAACACACTCTGGGTTTCATGTCTCTTGTTGCAGTGTACGCTCCTACCGAAGTGCGT
>JACEEZ010025648.1:55000-135000 GCA_016584305.1 Chionoecetes opilio | reverse complement strand
GGTGGTGGTAATGGTGGTGATGGTGTTGGTGTGGTGGTGGTGGTGGTGGTAGTATATAGTGGTGGTGGTGGTGTTTGTAGTGGTGGTGGTGGCGTGGTCAACCGTTGTACTATCTGTAATTACCTGTGCATACAAGGGCCTCTGAAACCTAGGTCAAGCAGAGGGAGGTGCAAGGCAGGGAGAGGAGGAAGGAACAGGTATTAGGGCCGAGACAGTAAGGAAATAAGTGTTGTGTTTCAAGAAAAAAATGCTGAAGAGTTGACTACATAGCTCTGTCAATTTAATAGCTGATCAGTATGTTTCTTTTATTTTATTTTCTAGCACATTTATCCCTTTTATATGTTTTTACTAGCCGCAAAGCCGCCCTCCGGGCGGACTTTTTGGCTAGCTCCTGCGGAGGGCTATTGGTGGGCCTTCGGCCCACCACCTGTGTTTGGTGGGCCTTCGGCCCACCAAACATGGACTCTCCAGATAGCCCCTTTTAACTTTCCTGTAATCATGGATGTAGAAATGTATGTATTCCCCCCACCCATTCACTCACCCATTACCCATCACCCCCACCCATTCACTCACCATTACCCATCACCCCCCACCCATTCACTCACCCATTACCCATCACCACACACCCATTCACTCACCCATTACCCATCACCCCCACCCATTCACTCACTCATTACCCATCACCCCCCACCCATTCACTCACCCATTACCCATCACCACACACCCATTCACTCACCCATTACCCATCACCCCCCACCTATTCCCTCACCCATCACCCATCACCCCCAACCCATCACCCCCCACCCATTCACTCACCCATCACCCACACCCATTACCATCACCCCACCCATTCACTCACCCATTACCCATCACCCTACATCAAGGCTTCCTCAATTCTCGCAACCCACTTTGTTTTCACAATTCTCGCTAATAGGCTGCTAAAAAAAAAAAAAAAAAAAGTGATCGGATCATCTCATAAGTGGGCTTATGACCTTCCCCTGGTCGACCCGATTCCAAAAATGTGCCATATGAGGTGTTTGCGCCACGGGGGGCGGAACCTATACCACACACACACACACACACACACACACACACAGACAGACAGACAGACAGACAGACAGACAGACAGACACACTTTCGCTTTTATTATTATAGATTAGTAGTAACGTGGTCTTTGAGATAAATTTTTTTTAACAACATAAGGAACTGATCAAGGGCAAAACATAAAAGAAATAACAAAAAAGTCTGCTAGGTATGTTACTTTTCTCTTATTTTCTTGCGCTTAATCATATTATGTTTTTATTATTAGCAACGTAGTCTTTGGGGTCTTTTTTTTACATCATAAGGGACTGACCAACGGCAAAAATAAGAGGAATAACAAAAACCCTGCAAGGTGCCAGTCCCTATAAAGTAGAAAGTATAGGATGATTAAACAAGTGGGAGGGCCAATTTAGTTTAAGCCAATTTGCTTGTTATAATTTCTATATTTTCTTATCTGTGGTGCCTTGTGGTGTCTTGGAAATTCGCTGGAAAGAGTTAACTATGACAGAAAAGTGCGCACCTGTCTCTTCCCGTCCAGAAAAGTGTGCACCTGTCTCTTCCCGTCCAGAAAAGTGTGCAGCTGTCTCTTCCCGTCCAGAAAAGTGTGCACCTGTCTCTTCCCGTCCAGAAAAGTGTGCAGCTGTCTCTTCCCGTCCAGAAAAGTGCGCACCTGTCTCTTCCCGTCCTGAAAAGTGTGCACCTGTCTCTTCCCGTCCAGAAAAGTGTGCACCTGTCTCTTCCCGTCCAGAAAAGTGCGCACCTGTCTCTTCCCGTCCTGAAAAGTGAGCACCTGTCTCTTCCCGTCCAGAAAAGTGTGCAGCTGTCTCTTCCCGTCCTGAAAAGTGTGCACCTGTCTCTTCCCGTCCAGAAAAGTGTGCAGCTGTCTCTTCCCGTTCAGAAAAGTGTGCAGCTGTCTCTTCCCGTTCAGAAAAGTGTGCAGCTGTCTCTTCCCGTCCAGAAAAGTGTGCACCTGTCTCTTCCCGTCCAGAAAACTGTGCAGCTGTCTCTTCCCGTTCAGAAAAGTGCGCAGCTGTCTCTTCCCGTTCAGAAAAGTACGCAGCTGTCTCTTCCCGTCCAGAAAAGTGCGCAGCTGTCTCTTCCCGTCCAGAAAAGTGCGCAGCTGTCTCTTCTCGTCCAGAAAAATGCGCAGCTGTCTCTTCCCGTTCAAAAAAGTATGCAGCTGTCTCTTCCCGTTCAGAAAAGTGCGCAGCTGTCTCTTCCCGTCCAGAAAAGTGCGCAGCTGTCTCTTCCCGTCCAGAAAAGTGCGCAGCTGTCTCTTCCCGTCCAGAAAAGTGCGCAGCTGTCTCTTCCCGTCCAGAAAAGTGCGCAGCTGTCTCTTCTCGTCCAGAAAAGTGCGCAGCTGTCTCTCCCCGTTCCGAAAAGTGTGCAGCTGTCTCTTCCCGTTCCGAAAAGTGTGCAGCTGTCTCTTCCCGTTCAGAAAAGTGCGCAGCTGTCTCTTCCCGTTCAGAAAAGTGTGCAGCTGTCTCTTCCCGTTCAGAAAAGTGTGCAGCTGTCTCTTCCCGTCCAGAAAAGTGAGCAGCTGTCTCTTCCCGTCCAGAAAAGTGTGCAGCTGTCTCTTCCCGTCCAGAAAAGTGTGCAGCTGTCTCTTCCCGTTCAGAAAAGTGTGCAGCTGTCTCTTCCCGTCCAGAAAAGTGAGCAGCTATCTCTTCCCGTCCAGAAAAGTGAGCAGCTGTCTCTTCCCGTCCAGAAAAGTGAGCAGCTGTCTCTTCCCGTCCAGAAAAGGGTGCAGCTGTCTCTTCCCGCTCAGAAAAGTGTGCAGCTGTCTCTTCCGTCCAGAAAAGTGAGCAGCTGTCTCTTCCCGTCCAGAAAAGTGTGCAGCTGTCTCTTCCCGTCCAGAAAAGTGAGCAGCTGTCTCTTCCCGTCCAGAAAAGTGAGCAGCTGTCTCTTCCCGTTCAGAAAAGTGTGCAGCTGTCTCTTCCCGTCCAGAAAAGTGTGCAGCTGTCTCTTCCCGTCCAGAAAAGTGTGCAGCTGTCTCTTCCCGTCCAGAAAAGTGAGCAGCTGTCTCTTCCCGTCCAGAAAAGTGAGCAGCTGTCTTCCCAATCAGAAAAGTGTGCAGCTGTCTCTTCCCGTCCAGAAAAGTGAGCAGCTGTCTCTTCCCGTCCAGAAAAGTGTGCAGCTGTCTCTTCCCGTCCAGAAAAGTGAGCAGCTGTCTCTTCCCGTCCAGAAAAGTGAGCAGCTGTCTCTTCCCGTTCAGAAAAGTGTGCAGCTGTCTCTTCCCGTCCAGAAAAGTGAGCAGCTGTCTCTCCCGTCCAGAAAAAATGAGCAGCTGTCTCTTCCGTCCAGAAAAGTGTGCAGCTGTCTCTTCCCGTCCAGAAAGTGAGCAGCTGTCTCTTCCCGTTCAGAAAAGTGTGCAGCTGTCTCTTCCCGTCCAGAAAAGTGAGCAGCTGTCTCTTCCCGTCCAGAAAAGTGAGCAGCTGTCTCTTCCCGTCCAGAAAAGTGAGTAGCTGTCTCTTCCCGTTCAGAAAAGTGAGCAGCTGTCTCTTCCCGTCCAGAAAAGTGAGCAGTTGTCTCTTCCCGTCCAGAAAAGTGTGCAGCTGTCTCTTCCCGTCCAGAAAAGTGAGCAGCTGTCTCTTCCCGTCCAGAAAAGTGAGCAGCTGTCTCTTCCCGTCCAGAAAGTGAGCAGCTGTCTCTTCCCGTCCAGAAAAGTGAGCAGCTGTCTCTTCCCGTCCAGAAAAGTGAGCAGCTGTCTCTTCCCGTCCAGAAAAGTGAGCAGCTGTCTCTTCCCGTCCAGAAAAGTGAGCAGCTGTCTCTTCCCGTCCAGAAAAGTGAGCAGCTGTCTCTTCCCGTCCAGAAAAGTGTGCAGCTGTCTCTTCCCGTTCAGAAAAGTGTGCAGCTGTCTCTTCCCGTCCAGAAAAGTGAGCAACTGTCTCTTCCCGTCCAGAAAAGTGAGCAGCTGTCTCTTCCCGTCCAGAAAAGTGAGCAGCTGTCTCTTCCCGTTCAGAAAAGTGTGCAGCTGTCTCTTCCCGTCCAGAAAAGTGAGCAGCTGTCTCTTCCCGTCCAGAAAAGTGAGCAGCTGTCTCTTCCCGTCCAGAAAAGTGAGCAGCTGTCTCTTCCCGTCCAGAAAAGTGAGCAGCTGTCTCTTCCCGTCCAGAAAAGTGAGCAGCTGTCTCTTCCCGTCCAGAAAAGTGTGCAGCTGTCTCTTCCCGTTCAGAAAAGTGTGCAGCTGTCTCTTCCCGTCCAGAAAAGTGAGCAGCTGTCTCTTCCCGTCCAGAAAAGTGTGCAGCTGTCTCTTCCCGTTCAGAAAAGTGTGCAGCTGTCTCTTCCCGTCCAGAAAAGTGAGCAGCTGTCTCTTCCCGTCCAGAAAAGTGAGCAGCTGTCTCTTCCCGTCCAGAAAAGTGTGCAGCTGTCTCTTCCCGTTCAGAAAAGTGTGCAGCTGTCTCTTCCCGTCCAGAAAAGTGAGCAGCTGTCTCTTCCCGTCCAGAAAAGTGTGCAGCTGTCTCTTCCCGTTCAGAAAAGTGTGCAGCTGTCTCTTCCCGTCCAGAAAAGTGAGCAGCTGGCCCTTTCCGTCCCTTTCCAGCTCTGGTTCCTTGCATCCTCCTGTCTTCTCACTTTTCTCGGGTTTCTTTCAAACAGTCTGCTCTGTTTTCCCGGCGCACAGGTGGCCTCGTACACACACCTGTTGGCTGAGTTTTGAGCTCACGTGTTTTTTGCTTTTTTAATTTGTTGCTTTTTATTCCTATTGCTCCAGTTTTTCTTTCTTTTTTTTATTTTTTTTTTTTTTTTTTTGTTCCGTTTACATGCACAAACACCTCAGTGTATTCAGACTCATCCAATCACACGCGTTGCAGTTAACAGTGTTTTATCTACACCTTAGCACCCTCAAATATTAACTTTATGTATACTATGTTTATATTATATTTTCATTTTAAGTTCAGTTGTTTTAATTTGAAGTTCAGTTGTTTTAATTTGAAGTTCAGTTGTTTTAATTTGAAGTTCAGTTTTAATTTGAAGTTCAGTTGTTTTAATTTGAAGCTCAGTTGTTTTAATTTGAAGTTCAGTTTAAATTTGAAGTTCAGTTGTTTTAATTTGAGTTCAGTTGTTTTAATTTGAATTCGGTTGTTTTAATTTGATGTTCAATTGTTTAAATTTGAAGTTGAGTTGTTTTAATTTGAAGCTCAGTTGTTTTAAATTGAAGTTCAGTTGTTTTCATTTGAAGTTCAGTTTAAATTTAAAGTTCAGTTGTTTTAATTTGAGTTCAGTTGTTTTAATTTGAAGTTCAGTTGTTTTAATTTGAAGTTCAGTTGTTTTAATTTGAAGTTCAGTTTAAATTTGAAGTTCAGTTGTTTTAATTTGAGTTCAGTTGTTTTAATTTGAAGTTCAGTTGTCTTAATTTGAAGTTCAGTTGTTTTAATTTGAAGTTCAGTTGTTTTAATTTGAAGCTCAGTTGTTTTCATTTGAAGTTCAGTTGTTTTCATTTGAAGTTCAGTTGTTTTAATTTGAAGATCAGTTGTTTTAATTTGAAGTTCAGTTGTTTTAATTTGATGTTCAGTTGTTTTAATTTGAAGTTCAGTTGTTTTAATTTGTAGTTCAGTTGTTTTAATTTTAAGTTCAGTTGTTTTAATTTGAAGTTCAGTTATTTCAATTTGATGTTCATTGTTTTAATTTTAAGTTCAGTTGTTTTAATTTTAAGTTCAGTTGTTTTAATTTGAAGTTCAGTTGTTTTAATTTGAAGTTCTTTTGTTTTAATTTGAAGTTCTTTTGTTTTAATTTGAAGTTCATTTGTTTTAATTTGAAGTTCAGTTGTTTTCATTTGAAGTTCAGTTATTTTCATTTGAAGTTCAGTTGTTTGCATTTGAAGTTCAGTTGTTTGCATTTGAAGTTCAGTTGTTTTAAATTGATGTTCAGTTGTTTTAATTTGAAGTTCAGTTGTTTTAATTTGAAGTTCAGTTGTTTTAATTTGAAGTTCAGTTGTTTTAATTTGAAGTTCAGTTGTTTCAATTTGATGTTCAGTTGTTTTAATTTGAAGTTCAGTTGTTTTAATTTGAAGTTCAGTTGTTTTAATTTGAAGTTCAGTTGTTTTAATTTGAAGTTCTTTTGTTTTAATTTGAAGTTCAGTTGTTTTAATTTGAAGTTCATTTGTTTTAATTTGAAGTTCAGTTGTTTCAATTTGATGTTCAGTTGTTTTAATTTGAAGTTCAGTTGTTTTAATTTGAAGTTCATTTGTTTTAATTTGAAGTTCATTTGTTTTAATTTGAGTTCAGTTGTTTTAATTTGAAGTTCAGTTGTTTTTATTTGAGTCCAGCTGTTTTAATTTGAGTCCAGTTGTTTTAATTTGAGTCCAGTTGTTTTAATTTGAGTCCAGTTGTTTTAATTTGAGTCCAGTTGTTTTAATTTGAGTCCAGTTGTTTTGATTTGAGTCCAGTTGTTTTAATTTGAGTCCAGTTGTTTTAATTTGAGTCCAGTTGTTTTAACTTGAAGTTCAGTTGTTTTAATTTGAGTCCAGTTGTTTTAACTTGAAGTTCAGTTGTTTTAATTTGAGGGTGAAAAGGTGTGTTTTATAAGTGTCACAGATTTTGCATGACTCCTTCGCTCTCTCACACCACACTCCACTCACACAAACCTTGCGTCTGCTGCCTATGTATGCGATATTCCTCTATATTTCTAGCGTAAAGGCGTATTTATCCTCACCTCCAAGCATAAAGGGGTATTGTATGTAAAGAGTCATCGTCATCATCATCATCGCAAGCATCAACCTTTTCCCACGTTTTCTTTTCAGCTTCATAATTTACATCTATTTGAACACATCACTTATTCTACTTATTCTTATTCTATCTTATTATATCTTATTATCTATCTATTTATCTCTTCTATCTTATTATCTATCTATCTTATTATCTTATTATCTTCTATCTTATTCTATCAATTCTTCTTCTTAGGATGTAAGATATAACAAAGTGCCAACCGTAGTTCAGTCTGCAGTCTTACTATAGGTTTTCTTGATACATATAAGTCTCACCTCATATGATTCAGCGAGTGAGTGTGGTGACGTAACAACCTCCATTGCACTCCAATTCCCCGTCCAATGTAACCAATACGTTTTATTCCCACGTTAATTGTGTTTACCGGTCATCAGTCAGGCTTTTTTTAAGAGAGCCAAAAATATTACGTCATTTTTCTTCATTTAGTAGCAATGATGTATGTTGATGATGATATTGGTAATGACGATAATTCACCATCACTTCAGCGAAAAATTGTCTCGATGGTATAGCATAGGCTGGACGGCAATGACTCAGCCTCTCCTCAGCTTTTACATAAGAACATAAGAAAATAAGGAGGCTACAAGAGGCCGCGAGACCTACACGAGGTAGTTTCTGTTACTTAACACTACCCACATCCACATTTTTCTTTTTTTTCTCTATTCATTTTATTTAACGTTTACGTAACAATAGTTCTTTTATAACCCCTACGTATAGTTCTTTTCTTTTCCTCCTTTTCCTTTATTCCTCTTTTCAGCTTTTTTTTCCTTCTAATTCTTTCTTTCCACCTAAGCGAAGAGTAAGGCCGTGAGTAGCCGCCACCGCCTAACACTGCCATTACATAGGCCTATTAGGGAAGGCCAGCGTGATATAACGTGATAGATAACACACCTCATGACAGGCCGCACAGGTACCCGACAGGTGGACAATAAAAATAATGTCATCAATACACACAAACACTCCCCGAGATCCATAACCTCGGCCGCCTTGGAATCCCTCGATACCGCTGTCAGATCCCACCGCGCCAACACTCCCTTACAGTTCCCGTCACACTAACACTTTTTCCACCAATGTCTACGATTTCCTTGTTTTGTTCTCGTTCTGTCTTCTTTTTCCGTCTGCATCAGTCAGACGGACGTAATCGGCTTCACATGGCAAGTTTTTGTCAACATTCATACAGGTTTTTTAGCTATAGTTATGCTTGTCTACGATTGACAATACACATAATTAAGTGCATAGCAGCGATAGCCTGCCTGGGTGTCGGAGCCATGTTTGTTTACAGTCGACGAAAGCAGTGCAGGCGAACGGCTGTGTGTGTGTGTGTGTATGTGTATGTGTGTGTGTGTGTATGTGTGTGTGTGTGTGTGTGTGTGACGGGGTGCAGCCAAGAAATTGTCAATTTTCTGAAAGTTGACGGAAAAGTTACTATTATAGTGTGACGCCGCCCTAACACACTCAAAGCCCCGCCCCGCGGCCCCGTCCCGCCGCTGGGTGTGCTCGAGGTAGACAACAGAGATCAGGGTCCGCAGCCATAACGTCGCTGCGAGAGGGCTTAGCGAAACCCACATGGCTTTGGCAACAGTGGTGCCAATATGCTGGCTGGGAGCAACGGAATGTTTTTACGATTTGCGTTTTTGTTGTTATTATTATTTTTATTTTTATTATTATTACTATTATTATTATTATTATTATTATTATTATTATTATTATTATTATTATTATTATTATTATTATTATCATCATCATCATATCACCGTGGTTTGTTGTGGTTGTTAGTTGTAGTAGTAGTGGAATTCATAGTTGTAGTTGAAAAAGTAGTCCTTGTTATTATCGTTCTTATTGCTGTTGCTGTTTCGCCACGACCACCTTTTTTAGAAGTTTCCATAAATTTCCCTTTCCTTAATAAACATTCCTGCATAAAACACGAATGCTAACCAGCTTTATAACTAATTTATCATGTAGCAACACCAACACCGTCCCCAATCTCTTTTACTCCTGCAACACATCCACTTCGCGTCTTACTTCAGTCATCCCTTGGCGAGCTTAAGGCGCGATTCCACCGAGGCAACATTTTGGAAACATGTGGCATGCTACATTGTCGCATACGCCAAGTGTGTTTCAACCAGTTCAACAGAAGGCAACATGTAGCATGCGACTGTGTGGCATGCGACAGGTGGCAGGCAACATGTTGCCGTATAACCTGACGCATGCGACAAGATTTAGCCTGTTGCCTAGTGTTGAACGCCATCCCACCAGTCGCGGGAAGGATTCGATGTTGAAAGCAACAAGATGAATTAGTCTCAAGAAAAAACCGTAGAATTTACAGAAGAATATAGGAAACTTGCGGTTCTATGGGATATACGATTGACAGATTACAAGAATAACCATGCTAAACTAGATGCACTGCAGGGATTAGCCGAGAAATTTAACTGTGACGTGGCAATGGTAAAGAAGAAGATCAAGAATTTGCGTACTGCTTTTCGCCGTGAGCACAAAAGCCAAACCCAAAAGAAATCTGGACCCTCTCCCATTAAGGGGACTGTTTACTTGTATGATGTGATTTTCCTCAAAATTATTTAAATTTAGATTTCCGTATCCACAGATGCTAGAACTCATTGCGGTTATGCCAGACGCACGAATTTAAAGTTTCCGGTCCATTTAAATGCCTACGCGCCAGTTTAAAGAGCCTACTATGCCAGTGCGTGGGGGTAGAGTGTTGCCATATGACGTTCATTATATTTTTTACTTTTTAAAATTTTCGTATTATATATATATCATAATTTTTCTTTACGGTACGTTATGTTGTGTGGAACGAAACGCCGTGATAGCGCAGGTTTTTACGGCGCTCCAGCTAAGCACAAACGAAACTCGACATAACAAACTCGGCATCAAAATGTCATAACTTCTTTACTTTTTGTCCAATTTTAATAATTAAAAAAAACATCAGATTCTCTATAAAAATTGTAAAATCTTTTATCAAGCATACTTTGTTGTGGGATAATTTACTGTCTGAGTAAAAGTGTATTGAACCTTTAAAGCTCAATATCTCGAAACTAGACTTTTCAAAAATAGCACGTAGAAAAGTGTTAATATTTTTTTATTTTTTTATTTATTTAAAAATTTTTTTTTTTTTTTTTACATATGTGCCTATAGCGCCTGTAGGCAGTGGTGACCCAGGGCTCAGATGGTAGGCTCTGGAGGTTTACTTGAGGACTGTGATGGTTGGCCCTCGCCCGTAGTGGAGTGGCGCAGGCAGGATTTTTATAGTGACGCCTGTGATTAGAGGCTCATGCCGCCCACCTGTGTCCTCCGATGCACTCGCAATCGAAGGTAGAGTTGATAGGCAGGACATGTGGGTGTTCTTAGGCCACTCGGCGGTGCAGAAAGGTTTTGGTTTTCTTCGGGGATCGAAGAAACGCTACGTTCTCTCACCGAAAACGCCAGTCGGAGACGCTAACCACTCCGCCTCCCCGAGGAGGCGGTATATATAAAACCCGATATAAAAACTAAATATAGGTTGTGACAAGTCTTTTGTATATCCAAGTATATCGTGTTGACAGCTGGCTTAGTTTTTGTTGAATTGGTGGAAAAGGTTTTGTGGCATTCAACAGTCAACATAGGATGTAGCATGCTACAAGCAACAACGATGTTGCCTTGTCGCAGGCAACATGTCTCCTGGTTGAAAGCCGCATTCAACATATTTGTTGAAAGCCAGTCAAGTCGCATGCTACATGCTGCCTGTGTTGCCTCGGTGGAACCGCGCCTTTACAGAAAACGGGATGAGGTTACAGCAAGAGGGATAACTTATTTAAAGGTAGTATAAACGGTTTCCTGCTCATCTCCCCATAGAAACTGAGACATGGAGGAAATGGGGGATGGGGGAGGTAGATTGGGGGGGGGGGAGAAAGAGGATGAGGAGGATAGGAAGGAAACGGAAAGAGCGGGAAAGGTCTGAAGTGATGTAGAGAGAGGAAGGGAGAGAGCCAAGGAGAGAGGGTGAAAGAGAATGGGAAGGAACGGAGTAAATGGAAGAGAAACCAAAGTTGCTATAAAGTTAAGAGCAGCAAGTGAAATGGGGCGATGCTGCGAGAGGGAAGGAGGAAGGGGAAAAAAGAGTGATAAAAGGGGAAAGTAAGGAGAGAGAGAGAGAGAGAGAGAGAGAGAGAGAGAGAGAGAGAGAGAGAGAGAGAGAGAGAGAGAGAGAGAGAGAGAGAGAGAGAGAGAGAGTTTTTAGAGGGATTTCAGATGCTTGCCTTGAGGAGTCGTCTGGAATTCATTGCAGAGACTCAAAGCATTATGTAAATAAGGGACACTAGAAAGGGGGGAGGGACAGGCTATATCCTTTTCTGTGTGTGTGTGTGTGTGTGTGTGTGTGCGCGCGTTAGGGGGGGGGGTGTAGGGTGTAGGTGGGAAAGAGAGTATGTATGGTTGTCTGTATATCTATCTGTCTTTGTATCTGTGTCTGTCTTTCTGTTATGCTGTCTGTTAATATGTCTATTTGTCTGTATTAATCTGTTTATTTGTCTGTGTCTGTTAGTTGGTTTTTCTACATATCCGTCTCTCTCTCTCTCTCTCTCTCCTCTCTCTCTCTCTCTCTCTCTCTCTCTCTCTCTCCTCTCTCTCTCTCTCTCTCTCTCTCTCTCTCTCTCTCTCTCTCTCTCTTGCCTCGAGTGGTTCAGGTGTTTTTTTTTTTTTTTTTTTTTTTTGGTTTATTAGCGTTTTGTTTTGGATTATTTTTTTTTCTGTTTGTTTATTGGTTAATTTGCGTTTTTGTTTTTTAATTTTTGTTGTTGTTTTTGTTTTCTGTCTGTTTGTTGGTTAATTTGATATTGGCTGTCTGTTTCTCGCCGTTTCGCCCCCCCCTCTCTCTCTCTCCTCTCCTCTCTCTCTCTCTCTCTCTCTCTCTCTCTCTCTCTCTCTCTCTCCTCTCTCTCTCTCTCTCTCCTCTCTCTCTCTCTCTCTCTCTCTCTCTCTCTCTCTCTCTCTCTCTCTCTCTCTCTCTCTCTCTCTCTCTCTCTCTCTCTCTCTGTTTGTTTGTTAGTGTGTGTGCGTGCGTGCGTGTGTTTGGTTACTAACTTCCGAGGAAACTATTGGAGTATTTCTTATAAATATATATAAAAAATATCATTCTACTGCTAACATTGCTACCACAGAATCATTACTGAACCATCACTCTTTATTACCCACCGTGACGAAACACTTTAATTAATGATACCACAATTAACACACACACACACACACACACCACACACACACACACACACAACACACACACACACACACACACACACACACACACACACACATATAATAAATGACACCTTAAAGAAAAAAAGATACCATATTTGAACTATTTTCAGATCCTAACTATCCTAACCACCACCACACACACACACACACACACACACACACACACACACACACACACACACACACACACACACACACACACACACACACACACACACACACACACACACACACACACACACACACACACACACACACACACACACACACATACACACACACTACACACACACACACACACACACACACACACACACACACACACACACACACACACACACACACACACACACACACACACACACACACACTACTGAATGTCTCCATTTCTGTATGCTCGTTTAAATCCATCTGTGTATTCTTGTATAAATGCTATCGTGGCTGCGTCCCTTTGTGTAATACTGGGCGTGGAGGCGGCAGAGCGGGTACACGTAATGGCAGTGATGCGAACCAGTACACCCTACAAAGCACACTGAAGGACTGTTGTATACCTGTACCTGTTATATACTGTACATGAATGTTGGAAAAAATGAGACAGGAAATAATGGCACAGGAGAAAATGGCACAGGAGATAATGGCACAGGAAAAATTGGCATATTCTTTAGGCTAGGAAAAATGGCACATTTTGAGAATTTATTAAAATATGTAAAGTATTAATACGTTTTGTATTTATTTACCTAACCTAACCTAGACTAGTAATCGACATTATAAAATGACAGTACTTTTATGCGCCATTTTTTCCTTCTTTAAACTTTGTGACATTTTTTCCTGTGCGGTTTTTTCCTGTGACATTTTTTCAGAGTACTTATATACATGTGTCGTTTGTTACGACCACTTCATGTTCCTAACTACCTTTCTTCTTTTTTTGTGCTTCTCGTTGTCCCCCTAGTTTCACGTCAATTCACTTGCACTTCTGGTGGTTCAGTAACACTTCACTTCACTGTTTCGTTTATTGTTTCGTTTTTGTTCCGTATTAGCAGTTCAAGTTTTCTAGTAAAGACGTTTATGGTTCATGTTTCTGCCTTCATACTGTACAGTGTTTCCTGTGCGTTTGTGTGGATTTTTTTCTTTTTACTGTGTGTTTTTTTACCCACTTTGTTTCACTATTTTTTGTGTTTGTGTTGTGTTTCGTTTCCCCTTGTTTCCGTGATTTTCATTGCAGTTTTTGGTGGTTTCAGTATTCTTCATGTTTTCGTTTCATGTGTTTCAGTTTTGTTTCAGTGTTTGTTTCAGATGTTTTCCAGTGTGTGTGTTTAGTGTGTCAGTGTTGTTTGTTTTCAGTGGTTTGTTTGTGTTGTGTTGTGTTTAGCGTTTTCAGTTTTGTTTGTGGTTTTGTCGTGTTTGGTTTGTGTTCATGTTTTGTTTTCGTGTTTTCATTTTGTGTTTGGTGTTTGTGTTTCAGTGTTTGATTTAGTGTGTTTCAGTGTTTTCAGTGTTTGTGTTTCAGTGTTTTTGTTTTGTCATTTTGTTTGTGTTTCAGTTTTGGTTTCATGTTTTGTGTTTCAGTGTTTGTTGTTTGTGTTTCAGTGTTGTGTTTCAGTGTTTGTTTTAGTGTTTGTTTCAGTGTTTCAGTGTTTGTTTTAGTGTTTGTTTCAGTGTTGGTGTTTCAGTGTGTGTGTTTGGGTTTCCCTTTTACATATTTAAGTTTAGTTTCTTTGGGAGTTCTGGTTTACACTTGTTTAAGATTAGGGTTTTTGTGTGTTTCTGTGTCGACTCTCGTTGTGAGATATTCTGTGTTTTTGAAGACCTCTTAAAGGCTTCTAGTCTTTTGTTTCTTTTGTTAACCGTTGCTTGCTTTCTTTACTTTTTTGTTTATCATATTAAATAAACGTCATAGTAACTTTATTAACTTTCTTTGTCCCGTATGTTTATTTTCTTTATTCATTTTTTGGTTACGCGGCTCGGACCTGTAATTTTCACTCTGCCGTCGTAACACGTTGTACTGTACTTTATTATGTGTGTGTTAGGGGTTTAAGACTTGAATCAGGCAGTCTAGACCATTATAACCTCAACACATATATTACTAACAGTGCAATGGGCTGTTATGAATGTGTGTTAGGAGTTTTTGATTAGCAATGAGTGGAAGTGGGAGATCCTTTGATTGGATAGCCAAGTGTGTCTTGTTGTTATTGGTGGCGTAACAGCGGTGCGACCTTGTGATTGGGTGTGAGGTGATTGGCTGGGATTGGGTGTGAGGTGATTGGCTGGGATTGGGTGTGAGGTGATTGGCTGGGATTGGGTGTGAGGTGATTGGCTGGGATTGGGTGTGAGGTGATTGGCTGGGATTGGGTGTGAGGTGAGGCCAAGTGACTATAGTGTGGGTCTGTATACAAGAAACGACCATTAAATAGATACTAGTCTGTGATTGGTCATATGTGTTGTTAACTGATGATTCGCTGGGATTATAAGACATTGGTGGTGATTGAGAGAAGAGAGAGAGAGAGAGAGTTTATCAGTCTTACTCTTTTTATTCCTCCTCTTCCTCATACACAGTCACCCTAACCTCTTCCTATCCCTCTCTTCCTCCCTCATTCATCCTTCTGTTTCATACGCACCTCACCTTTCCACTCCCCCATTTCCTTATCTATCCTGTCTGTGCCCCATCTTTCATTCTCTTTCCTTACCACCTATCTATCAATTTCCCTTCAATCCCTATCCTACACCCCTTTTTACCCACATCCTTCCATCCACTCCTCATTCTTACCTCAACTCACTTCTCTTCCTTCCTTTCCCACATTCATTTATTTCCATTTTTTCCTTCCATTTCCTTCCCTATCTTCTTTTTCTTTCTCTCTATATCACCTTTACTTCAATTATCTTCTTCCTTTCTCCCTCCTTTCCTTTTCAATATTGTCATTATTTATCTATTTTCTCCTTCCTTTTCCTTTTCCTGTCGTATTGACTCTCCCAATCCTCCCCTTACCTCCTCCTCCTCCTCCTCCTCAGGGTGGCAAGTTGGTAGCGACGTGAGTTCGCAATGTGCAGCGTCCCTGTGCATTCGGTCAGCGGTTCGAGTCCGCCTAGTTCGTGCTGACGTGGCGGCGCTTTGTATAGTCAATAACCTTGTAGTTGGTACTTGCAAAGTGTCTAGATAGGATGAAAATCTTATCTTCTCCTTCCTCTTCCTCCTCTTCCTCCTCCTCCTCCCAGCAGCTGTCAAAGGGCGTGAGTAAGCACTGTTGCCTCCCAGGTGAAGATTCTCATTTGTCCTCTTGAAGAAGTAGCATCGGAATCGGATACTAACCCTCCTTTTCCTCCTCCTCCTCCTCCTCCTCTTCCTCTATCTCCTTCTATTCCTATTCCTTCTCTGCTTCTTCCTCCTCCTTCTCTTCCTCTGCTTTTACCTCCTCCTCTTCTGCTTCTTCCTCTTTCTCCTCCTCTTCCTCCTCTTCCTTTTATCCTTCTTATTTTTTTTCATCACTACAAAAAATAAGATCGACACCACCACCACCTGAAGACGTTTCTATCAAGAAACATCCGTCTCTCTCTCTCTCTCTCTCTCTCTCTCTCTCTCTCTCTCTCTCTCTCTCTCTCTTTTTCGTTCTCTCTCTCTCTCTCTCTCTCTCTCTCTGTCTTGTCTTATTTCCTCTCTCGTTTTCGTCCTTCCGCTTTGTTTTTGTGTGTTGTGAACGTATTTCCCCGAGGACGTCTTCCCTTGTTTAATAATTATGAACATTCGTCCCTAAAGAGTGAATTTGCAGACAGTAGTATACAAATTACCTTGATTGTCCGTGCGGCGGGAACCACAGGAGGAGGAGGAATTCATAGGAAGAACAGATACCGGGAGATCCTTTGGTCTATAACGAGGGTATCTGCTGAACTACATGCTATTAGCTAACAAACTACGTACTGAGAACAAGAGTAAGAGGATTGCAAGAACAAGGCTTACGTCATGGAAGAGAACGGAAAACAAAAGAATACAAAGGAAGAACAGACAGCAACAGCCCTACTGGGCCAAACGAGGCTGCCTGTGTGACATCTTTCTACCACTATAGTTTCTACATATTAGAGGTAAAAGAAGAGCAAAGTTGAAGGCTCCTCTCCACCCACCTCTCCCTCCGGCCGAGGCCGGCAGGAAAAAGTTAGAAAAAAACACTATATAGTATCGAAAAACTGCCATGGAATATGATAGGAAACATTGAAGGAGAGACATACTCTAAACCAGTGTTCCTTAACCATTTTACCACCACGCCCCCTTCAGTACTGGGTCCTTGGCTCCATGCCCCCCCTTCACTTCTTCAACCAAGATATTTCAAAATAATCTTGAATCAGAAAGAAAAACGGAAAAAATGCGTGTTTTCAACACTTATTGTGCACATAACTTCATTAACGACCTTCCATATACCCAGCAGATTTAGTTAGATCTCGTTTATATAATAATAACTAGCCGCAAAGCCGCCCTCCGGGCGGACTTTTTTGGCTAGCTACTGCGGAGGGCTATTGGTGGGCCTTCGGCCCACCACCTGTGTTTGGTGGGCCTAAGGCCCACCAAACACAGACTCTCCAGATAACCCCTTCTAGCTTTCCTGAAATCATGGATGTAGAAATGTATGTATTAACGCCAACCTATTCACATCACCCCCAACCCATTCACTCACCCATTACCCATCACCCCCCACCCATTCACTCACCCATTACCCACCACCCCCCACCCATTCACTCACCCATTATCCATCACCACACACCCATTCACTCACCCATTCACCCCATCACCCCATCAACCCCATCTACCATCACCACCCCCACCCATTCACTCACCCATCACCCCACACCCATTAGCCATCACCCCACCCATTCACCCACCCATTACCCATCACCCCCTACATCAAGGTTTCCTCAATTCTCGCAACCCACTTTTTTTTCACAATTCTCGCTAATAGGCTGCTAAAAAAAAAAAAAAAAAAAGTGATCGGATCATCTTCATAATGGGCTTAAAACCTTCCCCTGCTCGAGCCGGTTCCAAAACGGTGCCATATGAGGGGATTCCGCCACAGGGGGCCGCACCTAGAGCGACACACACACACACACACACACACACACACACACACACACACACACACACACACACACACACACACACACACACACACACACACTTTCGCTTATATTATTATAGATAACAAAAAATAGTAGTGCATAAAAGTCTACAAAGAGTTAGTGCAGCCTGGCAAGGCGTCACCGCTGAGTTTTTCAGCCACACTTGCTTCTCTGTACCGAGTACTGTACCGACTTTCTTCGCTTACCCTCACGCGTGAGCGAGGGTGAGCGTGAGCTTCATATCAAAGCGAAAGCCGAGCTTCAAGTTAGATACTGGACAGTTCTGGACAATGGGAGGAGATAACCATAACTATCCTCATCTAGAGTAACGAAATTAATATATTCCTTAACTCCTAAATAACTCCTTTTTTCAATACCCACCTACCTTATGCACATCTCTTCACAAACACTCACCCATCCATCCATCCAAGTCTGCAGCCTGTTAGTACATAATTATCTCGCCTTGTGTCTGTTCAAAGTGAGACAGAGGCGTGTGTGTGTGTAGCTGTCCTTGTTAGGGGGGGTGGCGGGAGGGGAAAGGCGGAGGGAGGGAGGTAGTGTCAAGAAAGGGTAGGGGTCAAAGAAAGCACTGCGCTCCGATTATTAGGGTGCACATGGTCGTGTAGGGAGGCGCAGGGCGTGGATAGTGCCAATAAATGCAGGTTGAGGGAGAGAGAGAGAGAGAGACAGGATTATGGAGATGAGAATGGGAGGAGCAGGAGATGGAGAAAGAGAGAGAGAGAGAGAGAGAGAAAAAAAAAAACCTTATCCGTCTCCCTGCCTACCTATCTATCTATATTCTATCTATTATCTATCTATCTATCTATCTATCTATCTATTTATCATACCTGTTATCACATTATGCTCCTCACACGCTTCAACTACTAAGGCATATTTCCTGTTCACACACTGCAATTCACATCGCTTAGCAGTGTTCCTTTCTCCTCTTTCTCTCCTCTCCTATTCTCTTCTTCTTCTCTCCTCTCTCTCTCTCTCTCTCTCCTCCTCTCTCTCTCTCTCTCTCTCTCTCTCTCTCTCTCTCTCTTCCTCTCTCTCTCTCTCTTCTCTCTCTCTCTCTCTCTCTCTCTCTTACAAAGGAATGAATTAACTGATGCAACTGTTACATTTTCCGTCTTTTCAATTCTATTATGATTATTTTGTTATTACATATTTTTTTCATTTATTTTTCATCATTTTTATGTATGACAGATAAGTATAGTAGTAGGTAATAATGGTGTTAATAATAATAATAACAATAATGAGGAAACAATACTGATATGAAATGAGGATTTTTTTATAGTGATAATGATAACAATATTACTATTATCATTACTGTTTTTTTTTGTAATCATCATCATCATCATTATAGACGACGATAATTTTTTGTGGTGATAATAACTCATTTTTAATTTTTTTATTTCATATCTGTGGCTCTTTTATTTTTGTTTTCGTCTGTGTGTCTCATGCCTCATTATTACTCTTGCCTTGCATCACCATGACTGAGGGATTGAAGAGGAGGAGGAGGAGGAGCGTAGATTAAAAAATAAAAAAAAAAAAAAATAGGGAAAAACTGGTTCACAAATAGGGTGGTAAATGATTGGAATGGACGGAACTACCTCGTATAGGTCTCGCGGCCTCTTGTATCTTATCTTCCTTATTTTCTTATGTTCTTATGTATGTGCTATCCTATCTAGGACATGTTCTTTCTTATATAGCTTCGAAGACAGACACAGCTTTATCTGTTAGTATTTTTGGTGCTATAGTGCTAAATTTCCAGATTTTTTATATTACCAACTGGTTCATTTACTGGTATATTTGGTATTGAAATAAAGCTAACCATTGCAGTATTTGTAAAGTATTTTGATAGTAATTTCAGTGTTTTCTGTACATTTTACCATTCACCGATATCGTTACATTTTTTGCCTAAATTTATAGTGTTGAAAACGCATCATAAGCGATCTATCTCCATGACGTCATTGCTATCCATGTCTCTTCCTTTTATCTTACTTCTGTCCATTTAGATAACTCAGTTTTATCCTCATGGTATCGTCTTCAACTTAGATTACATAAGAACATAAGAAAATAAGGAAGCTACAAGAGGCCGCTAGACCTACACGAGGTAGTTCCTGTTACTTAACACTACCTACATCCACCTTTCATCCCCATCCATGAAATTATCTAGCCTCCTTTTAAAGCTCCCTATTGACTCCGCACTAACTACCTGTCTGCTGAGTCCAACACAGATTTGCACACTCCTTTTCATAACATTAAGCATTGTTGAGTTTGTATTCTTCTGTCCTGTTCTTACCATGGCTTCTCTTAATCTCTGGTGTGAACTTAGAGGCCATCGCTGCAATGTCATCTTCGTAGCTACTCTTAAAAAATCTTTTTTTAAATCCTCATTCCAAATCAGTATTGTTTCCACATCCGATCTGGAGGAAATTTTTATCTCGGAAGTCATAAGAACCAAAGAACCTTTTTCCATTCCAAATCTTCAACTTTCTTCAATGATTTTACTTTTACCTCGCACCGTCCAAGGTAATAATTGCAACTGATTCTTGCTTTTTATCGACAGTTACACTTATTTAATTTTACTTGAAAAGTGTTACAGTGATTGCCAGTGTTCTGTTTTCAGCCGTGAATGAAATACTTTATGTTAATCTTTTTATGATCAGCAATTCTCAAAAATAAAAGTAAAATAAAAGATGAGATAAAATAAAGAGAAAATAAAGCAGTGTGTTATAGTTGTATAATTTTCTTCTGTTATAATTTTCTTTCTAATTAATGTATAGGAGTAAATGTAACTTTTTTTTATGGAAGTTTTATGAAAAAAAATGGATGTTTGGTTGAATCATAAAAAATAATGGATAGGAATTATGGAAAAGAATATAATGATAATGATAACAAGAATATAATGATAATGATAACAAGAATATAATGATAATGATAACTAATAACAAATTATAGTAAAATATGATAAAAAGTCGGCAACAAATACAGATCAAAGGCAGAAAAAATCGTCCTATGCATAAAAATTCTTTGATTCCATTTTCTCTCGTCGGGCGAAACGGTTATAAGTTCCCGATTGGCGAAGTTTGCGACGCCGAGTCTTGCCCCAACTTCAGGCCGGGGGAAGTTGGATCCAGCCGATATTAATTTAGGAGATAGATGAGTACCCCCTTCCCCCCACCCACACCCCTTCCCCTGCCCTCTCCCTTTTCCCTCCCCTCCCCTACCATACCCTCCCCCCTTCCCCTCTCCTCTTCCCTCCTCTCTCCCTCCCCCCCCTCCTTGTGATGGATTGGCTGCCTTCACCTGTCTCTCCCGTTTTCTTTATCACCGTCTTTCTTTCCTACCTTTTTTTTTTATGTGAGACTAATTCATATTTTTGAGATTTTTTATTTTATATCAATGCTTCCCTCATTTCCCCAGATATATCTTGAAACGCCAACAGAGATGATAAGAAAACATAGCATTATGAATAGTAAGGAAAAAGATAAATAGGTGAATAGATATAATTATGATGACCGAGTAACTGTTTGACTGAGTAACTAGAATAACAAAAAACATCAGTAATTAATTCTTCTCAGCCGAATCACCTCACCTGTCACCTGCTGGACTGAGCTCACCTTTCGCTCCACACCTGTGCTCCTCCTCCACCTGTTCTTCCTATTCCTCTTCCTATTTTATCTTCCTCCTCCTCCTCCTCCTCCACTTCCTTTTTTTGTCTTTTTATTAGTCTTCTTCATCTGATATTGCTAATTTTACTCAGTGATTATGATTTGATTTTATCTGTGTGTGTGTGTGTGTGTCGTGTGATGTGTTGCCTTAGTGATGAGTTATGCGAGGCGGGTGCTGACGAAGTGTGTGTGTGTGTGTGTGTGTGTGTGTGTGTGTGTGTGCATATGATGGATGACTGCTAAGGGCGTGGTCTTCCGTTCCTCGCACATGAACAACAACAACAACAAGCAAACAAACAAACACAAAACGGAGATAAGACAGAAAAGGTAGATTAGAGACGAAGGCAACATTGGAACAGCTTTTGTTGCGTTGCCGCGGTCGCCTCCCTGCAGCGTGTGTCCTTTTGTTCCCACGGCCTTGTTCTTTTTATTAATTTATTGTTGTAGTTGTTTGTCAGGTGGTGTGTTGTGCAGGCTCCAGCGATTTGCCAGGGCAGAGAGAGAGAGAGAAAGAGAAAGAGAAGAGAAAGAGAGTAGGTAGGTAGGTAGGTATGTCGTAGTAAACATTACAGGCCTATTATCCGAGTATGTAAGCGATACAGGCACTACCTCCGGCCGAACACAGGCTGGGAGGATCGCAAGGAGGTGGGAGCTTCGGTGCTACTATAGCGTGAGGTCTACATTGGGGCCTGCAGTCTACGCTCCCCTAACGTGCGGTCTACAAAGATCCCGCCTGACCTGACCTGACCTGACTACCCCATAGCTTTAATGTGCATTCTAACAAGTCCACACCTGACCTGACCTGACCTGAGTACCGGGACCCTACTCAAGCTTATAAAATAGGAATCAACGAAGTAATATAACCACTTGAAACTGCAAACTATCCAAAACAAAGGCCTACGCTTTGCTCTAAATGTCAAATGGCACGACTCTGTAACCTGTCGTGAGCTACACGAGACAGCCAACATACCTCCTTTGAACATTATTTACCACAATAGAATCTCTAAACAACTTGATGCTTTCCAAATATATCACGATGAAATTTACACCCTAATAGATTCCCTGCCTCTCGCTAACCGACACACGCCACACATCAACCTCCTTGACTCCAATCCCAACCCCCCCCAACCCATCTACTCGCACCAACCTACATAGCCAGACATCACCGCGCCAACACTGTCTCGTGGCCCAGCGCGACACATCCTCCACTACACCTCGTGACACAAAATACACTAACTTCCTCCCGGGATACCAAAACCAATGCTAATAATATTATAAAAATTAAAATGTATGAACCAAGATACTTTATGTACGTGTGTCGATGGATTGGAGTGCCCAGGGACGGGCCTAGGCTGAGGCGGTTAGCGAGGCTAACCTGTGCCCCCCGGTAACCAGGCCGACACAGGGGCTATCCGCGCCGCCCCCCTTCCCCCACCCCCATGGATGGGAGTGCCCAGGGACGGGCCTAGGCTGAGGCGGTTAGCGAGGCTAGACCTGTGCCCGGTAATCAGGCCGACACAGGGGCTATCCGCGCCGCCCCCCTTCCCCCACCCCCTATCCTGTAATAGACAACATCATATTTATGTATGCCACAGTGTAACCATTGTAACCATGTAATGCCATTATGTAAACATTATGTATTTTGTAAACAATGTATATCTATAAATAAATTGCCATCCTCGTCCGGACGGCGGGGGGTGGGCCTGGTGTTGCCTTGGATGTGTCACGGGCACCTTCTTCCCCCCCTGCCCTCCTGTGTCGCCCCAGTGTGGTTTCTGACTGAATTGGGTTGAGATGAGAGTACGGTACACAGACTAACCCACCTACAAAACACGAACAGCGCTTGGGTTAAGCCCATGTCTTTTTTCTCATACTAGCCTCGCTTCTCTCACCATCTATTTTCCCCTGTCCCCACTTCCCCCTCCTGGCTTTTTTTTTTTATTCTGATTCTGATTCTGTAATGTCCAGTATCCTCCTAAAATTCAAGCCGAGAACATCAGTCTGCACTCCTCCTTTACAATGCTGTTGAAGAATGTCTACAGAAGTGTCATTTTGACAGCTGAAACAGCGTTAAGTTTTACGTGAAAGCATCTTCTGGACACACCACAAGAAGCAGAGCCTTGTCATCGATTGGTAGTGTAGAAAAAAAAAAAAAAGTGACAGGGGTGGGGAATATCGGCCTGTGATTTAAATTACTTACGAAGTTGTTTTTCTATAATACTCTACTGTATATAGACAATATCATATAGCTAGCAAGTTGCAGCCTGAAGGTAAGAGTCTGTAGAGTGTAAGTAGCGAGTAAGACATGTAGACCGCACGTATAGTGTAAATGTCGTAAACGCACGCTATTGTGAATGTCCGGTAGACCGCACGCTATAGTGCAATGTCCCGTAGACCGCACGCTTAGTAGCATCGGAGCTTCTATGTGTGATAAACACCATCTGTCTTCTCCAACCGCGCACCACAGCACCACACCCGGCTAGCAACTCCGACGAAGGGTTACACGCTACCTCACAACCGAAACCGTCACACCCGCAAACAACACCACACAACCTTACGAACCCGCGTAGGGTCGGTTGCCCCGGCAGCTGTCCTGCTGAGTCCCAACACAGATTTGCACACTCCTTTTCATAACATTAAGCATTGTTGAGTTTGTATTCTTCTGTCCTGTTCTTACCATGGCTTCTCTTAATCTCTGGTGTGAACTTAGAGGCCATCGCTGCAATGTCATCTTCGTAGCTACTCTTAAAAAATCTTTTTTTTAAATCCTCATTCCAAATCAGTATTGTTTCCACATCCGATCTGGAGGAAATTTTTATCTCGGAAGTCATAAGAACCAAAGAACCTTTTTCCATTCCAAATCTTCAACTTTCTTTAATGATTTTACTTTTACCTTGCACCGTCCAAGGTAATAATTGCAACTGATTCTTCCTTTTTATCGACATTTACACTTATTTAATTTTACCTGAAAAGTGTTACAGTGATTGCCAGCGTTCTGTTTTCAGCCGTGAATGAAATACTTTGTTAATCTTTTTATGATCAGCAATTCTCAAAAAAAAAAGTAAAATAAAAGATGAGATAAAATAAAGAGAAAAGAAAGCAGTGTGTTATAGTTGTATAATTTTCTTTTGTTATAGAGTAAATGTAACTTTTTTTTATGGAAGTTTTATGAAAAAAAAATGGATGTTTGGTTGAATCATAAAAAATAATGGATAGGAATTATGGGAAAGAATATAATGATAACAAGAATATAATGATAATGATAACAAGAATATAATGATAATGATAACTAATAACAAATTATAGTAAAATATGATAAAAAGTCTGCAACAAATACAGATCAAAGGCAGAAAAAATCGTCCTATGCATAAAAATTCTTTGATTCCATTTTCTCTCGTCGGGCGAAACTGTTATAAGTTCCCGATTGGCGAAGTTTGCGACGCCGAGTCTTGCCCCAACTTCAGGCCGGGGGAAGTTGGATCCAGCCGATATTAATTTAGGAGATAGATGAGTACCCCCTTCCCCCCCACCCACACCCCTTCCCCTGCCCTCTCCCTTTTCCCTCCCCTCCCCTACCATACCCTCCCCCCTTCCCCTCTCCTCTTCCCTCCTCTCTCCCCCCCCCCCCTCCTTGTGATGGATTGGCTGCCTTCACCTGTCTCTCCCGTTTTCTTTATCACCGTCTTTCTTTCCTACCTTTTTTTTTTTTATGTGAGACTAATTCATATTTTTGAGATTTTTTATTTTATATCAATGCTTCCCTCATTTCCCCAGATATATCTTGAAACGCCAACAGAGATGATAAGAAAACATAGCATTATGAATAGTAAGGAAAGAGATAAATAGGTGAATAGATATAATTATGATGACCGAGTAACTGTTTGACTGAGTAACTAGAATAACAAAAAACATCAGTAATTAATTCTTCTCAGCCGAATCACCTCACCTGTCACCTGCTGGACTGATCTCACCTTTCGCTCCACACCTGTGCTCCTCCTCCACCTGTTCTTCCTATTCCTCTTCCTATTTTATCTTCCTCCTCCTCCTCCTCCACTTCCTTTTTTTGTCTTTTTATTAGTCTTCTTCATCTGATATTGCTAATTTTACTCAGTGATTATGATTTGATTTTATCTGTGTGTGTGTGTGTGTGTGCGTGTGTATGTGTTGTGTTGTGTGGTGTGTTGTGTGGCGGGTGCTGAGGGAAGTGTGTGTGTGTGTGTGTGTGTGTTTTGTGTGGTTGGGTGGGGTGTGTGTGTGTGTGTGTGTGTGTGTGTGTGTGCATATGATGGATGACTGCTAAGGGCGTGGTCTTCCGTTCCTCGCACATGAATAACAACAACAACAAGCAAACAAACAAACACAAAACGGAGATAAGACAGAAAAGGTAGATTAGAGACGAAGGCAACATTGGAACAGCTTTTGTTGCGTTGCCGCGGTCGCCTCCCTGCAGCGTGTGTCCTTTTGTTCTCACGGCCTTGTTCTTTTTATTAATTTATTGTTGTAGTTGTTTGTCAGGTGGTGTGTTGTGCAGGCTCCAGCGATTTGCCAGGGCAGAGAGAGAGAGAGAGAGAAAGAGAAAGAGAAAGAGAAAGAGAGAGTAGGTAGGTAGGTAGGTATGTCGTAGTAAACATTACAGGCCTATTATCCGAGTATGTAAGCGATACAGGCACTGCCTCCGGCCGAACACAGGCTGGGAGGATCGCAAGGAGGTGGGAGCTTCGGTGCTACTATAGCGTGAGGTCTACATTGGGGCCTGCAGTCTACGCTCCCCTAACGTGCGGTCTACAAAGATCCCGCCTGACCTGACCTGACCTGACTACCCCATAGCTTTAATGTGCATTCTAACAAGTCCACACCTGACCTGACCTGAGTACCGGGACCCTACTCAAGCTTATAAAATAGGAATCAACGAAGTAATATAACCACTTGAAACTGCAAACTATCCAAAACAAAGGCCTACGCTTTGCTCTAAATGTCAAATGGCACGACTTTGTAACCTGTCGTGAGCTACACGAGACAGCCAACATACCTCCTTTGAACATTATTTACCACAATAGAATCTCTAAACAACTTGATGCTTTCCAAATATATCACGATGAAATTTACACCCTAATAGATTCCCTACCTCTCGCTAACCGACACACGCCACACATCAACCTCCTTGACTCCAATCCCAACCCCCCCAACCCATCTACTCGCACCAACCTACATAGCCAGACATCACCGCGCCAACACTGTCTCGTGGCCCAGCGCGACACATCCTCCACTACACCTCGTGACACAAAATACACTAACTTCCTCCCGGGACACCAAAAACAATAACAATAATAATATTATAAAAATTAAAATGTATGAACCAAGATACTTTATGTACGTGTGTCGATGGATTGGAGTGCCCAGGGACGGGCCTAGGCTGAGGCGGTTAGCGAGGGTGCCCGGCCCTGTTACCTGTGCCCGGTAACCAGGCCGACACAGGGGCTATCCGCGCCGCCCCCCTTCCCCCACCCCCATGGATGGGAGTGCCCAGGGACGGGCCTAGGCTGAGGCGGTTAGCGAGGCTAGACCTGTGCCCGGTAATCAGGCCGACACAGGGGCTATCCGCGCCGCCCCCCTTCCCCCACCCCCTATCCTGTAATAGACAACATCATATTTATGTATGCCACAGTGTAACCATTGTAACCATGTAATGCCATTATGTAAACATTATGTATTTTGTAAACAATGTATATCTATAAATAAATTGCCATCCTCGTCCGGACGGCGGGGGGTGGGCCTGGTGTTGCCTTGGATGTGTCACGGGCACCTTCTTCCCCCCCTGCCCTCCTGTGTCGCCCCAGCGTGGTTTCTGACTGAATTGGGTTGAGATGAGAGTACGGTACACAGACTAACCCACCTACAAAAACACGAACAGCGCTTGGGTTAAGCCCCATGTCTTTTTTCTCATACTAGCCTCGCTTCTCTCACCCATCTATTCTTCTCCCTGTCCCCACTTCCCCCCTCCTGCTTTTCTTTTTTGATTCTGATTCTGATTCTGATTCTGTAATGTCTCAGTATCCTCCTAAAATTCAAGCCGAGAACATCAGTCTGACACTCCTCCTTTACAATGCTGTTGAAAGAATTCTATAGAAGTGTCATTTTGACAGCTGAAACAGCGGTTAAGTTTTTACGTGAAAGCAATCTTCTGGACACACCACAAGAAGCAGAGCCTTCTCATCGATGTGGTAGTGTTAGGCAAAAAAAAAAAAAAAGTGACAGGGGTGGGGAATATCGGCCTGTGATTTATAAATTACTTACGAAAGTTGTTTTTTCTATAATACTCTACTGTATAATAGACAATATCATATAGCAGTAGCAAGTTGCAGCCTGAAGTGTAAGAGTGTAGAGTGTAAGTAGCGAGTAAGAAATGTAGACCGCACGCTATAGTGTAAAATGTCCCGGTAGACCGCACGCTATTGTGCAAATGTCCCGGTAGACCGCACGCTATAGTGCAAATGTCCCGGTAGAGCACGCACGCTATAGTAGCATCGGAGCTTCTATGTGTGATAAACACCATCTGTCTGTCCTGACCCCCACACACAGCGCCACGAACGCACCACACGCGCGCGACGCACACACCCGCCCAAACACACACACACACACACACACACACACACACACACACACACACACACACACACCGTGCTAGGGAACTCCGTAGTGTAAGGGTTAGCACGCTCGGCTCACAACCGAGAAGTCCCGGGTTCGATCCCCGGGCGGAGCGAAGACAGACGGGCGGTCTTCTTAAAACCCGAGCCCCTGTCCACCCAGCAGTGAATGGGTACCGGGTGTCAGCCGGGGGTTTGTGACCCCCCCTCCTGGGCTGGTGGCTTCGGCCAACACTAAACACTAACGAAGAATGATAAAATAAATGTTGATATGGAGACGGGGCCATACGAGCGTCGCTCTGGCCCTGTAAAATACAACTAGATAAATACAACTAGATGAATACACACGCACGCACGCACGCACGCACGCACGCACGCACGCACGCACACACGCACAGCACACACATATATATGTAAGATGAAACAAGCTTCTTACTGATTGGTAGGAGTTCTCAACAATAGGTAAGGTAAAGATGGGAGCATACGCTAAGCTGCGCGTGGCATGCGGTGCTCATCTCCGTGGCATTAGCCCTTAGAGCCTGTAGTGGGTGAGAACCCGTTACCCCCGGCTGTGACTCCCAACGACGCTCAACAATGCTAAAGGGAAAAACGTTTTAAGCACCTGAATTAGGGAGAGACAAGACTATCGGAGGGAATATAGTGGCCCAGCAGTCTTATCTGTCAACACACCCTCGTGGTAAGCCAGGGGACTCGCCTCAAAACAACAATATCTCGTTTTCTGTATGTGGGGCCGCTGTGGCGCGTTGAGATCTTGCTGAGAGGGAAAGCTGGACCAAGGTCGCTTCCAGAGAGGATCTCTTATCTAGAAGGGACTTTGGGCTTGACTGCGGCGGGGAAGTGAAATAAGCTGGGCCGCGGGATGCCGGGAAGCCCCTGTGATCCCCTGTGGTCCCCTGGGGATGGTGGTGGTGGTGGTCCTGGCCTCCCACGGGACTACTTGGCTGGCTAGAGGGGAATCAGCCTCCTTTGCACACAATGTTACCAAACAGTGGAAAATTTATCGCCGAAAATGAAAAGGGGGAAAAAACACGCTTTAAAGACAAATTATAAATTCGTAAATATACATACTGATTCGGCTATATGGGCATGTGGCACGCTACCCTAAAGCCGATCCTTCCCACCGGGTTGTATCTGTAAGAGACAATCCGGCATGGAGGTGGCCAAGGGGGCGCCCACAAGGCTCGTGGCAGGGGAAAGTTGATGTTTCCTGTCGAGAGTTACTTTGTATGGGAAGGGAGCCTGCATGGGGATTCGCGCGTGGTGACCCCCGGCAGTGGAGTCGTAGCGTGGGCGAGGCGACGCGCCTTTCGGCGTATGCCCCCAATGATTGATTGACATACTGATGCGTGTGGGAAATAGTCTTCCCCCCCCCCCCCACCCCCCCCCCCCCCCCAAAACACACACTTGTCAGAATACAGGATGTTTAGGCGAACGATATAAGTGTGTGTCAATAACGCAAGTCAGTGTGTGATGTTCTCATATTGTTACGCTTGTAAGAATGCATGTGTTGGAGATTTGGTGCTTGTTTTTACATAATTGGAATCTTATTTACTGTAGTTGTACAGTTTGATTGCATAATCTATTCAAAATAATTTCTTAGAAAATAATGCTGCCTGTGTACTGCAAATTTAGATTAGACATTTCCGTCTGTCAAAGAGTCTTGGCTCGACAGACCATGCCGTTAATAGACATGGTATATATAAGTTTGTTTATATAATTTATAGATGTAACAATTATGGCAATAAATTTACTATTACTATTACACACACACACACACACACACACACACACACACACACACACACACACACACACACACACACACACACACACACACAGATGGGCTGTTTCCCCGGGCGGAGCGGAAACAGATGGGCTGTTTCCTTAAAACCCGAGCCCCTGTCCACCCAGCAGTGAATGGGTACCGGGTGTTAGCCGGGTTTTGTGACCTGGTCCCGGGGTGCTGGCTTCGGCCAAAACTAAGCACTAAGGATGAATGATAAAAATGTTGATATGGAGACGGGGCCATACGAGCTTTGCTCAGGACCTGTAAAATGCAACTAGATGAATACAACTAGATTAATACACACACACACACACACACACACACACACACACACACACACACACACACACACACACACACACACACACACACAAGAGTGGCGGCGGTGGCATAATAACCTATCATCGGCGTGCACCAATCACCCGCGCGTCCATTTGGCTAATGCTGTGATCGATGGCACCAAATAGGGCGGTAATAGGCTGAAAGAGCGGTGATGCAGACCCATCAACACTAATGGCTAGTTAAGAGGCCATTAGCGCCACACCTGTAAGGCCGCGACCATCACACTTTGGGCGCCACTTACCTGCAGGACGTCTTAGGGCACAGGTAGACGGTAACGGGACGTTTCGGCCACGGACGTTTCGACCACGAATGTTTTGGCCGTTAGGTAAGGTTAAGTTAGGTTAGGTTAGGCTGAGGTTAGGTTAGGTTAGGTCAGGCTGAGGTTAGGTTAGGTCAGGTCAGGTCAGGTTTTTTAGAGACTTAGGATTAGTGAGACTTAGTGAGACTTAGTTTTTGCCCGCAACCCAAACGTTCATGGCCAAAAGGTCCTACACTCGAGGTAGACAAGTGTTCCGTCAGACACTCCTATAGTCTGTTTTTTAACGAGGCGAACATTCCATTCTATCTTAAGGTTTCATGCTTAAAATAATGCCTATGTTTACTTGCTAATATGGTTAACTATGATAAAATACAACTTATATTTAGAAGAAGCGTAGTACTCTCGTCTCCTGACATCAGATATCAGTCAGTCAGCAGCAAGGGGTCAGGATTTTTCGCCTCTTAAAAAAAAACAAGAGGGTATATAGGGGCGCCGTGTTGACAAGGGGCGTGGCTTGTGTGTGTGACTAAAACTACAATGATAATGATAATAATAATGATGGTACTGATGAGAATACTAACGATAGTAATGATTATGCGACTGTGTTTGTGATCATGTGTGTGTGTGTGTGTGTGTAATCACCAGTAATAGCTCCGGGCGTCATTGTGTTAACTGGAGGGAATTATTCGCGGCCTTAAGTGTTATGTTATGTGTTTATCATTACTTATCATTACTCCTTAATTATACAGTACTCGACGATCTACGCAATGACGGCTTCGTGTGTGTGTGTGTGTGTGTGTGTGTGTGTTAGGGGGGGAATAGGGAGTATTTATTTTATGGGATAACCAATTTTCCTCTTAGACACACACACCACGCACGCACGCACGCACGCACGCACGACGCACGCACGCACGCACACACACACACACACACACACACACACACACACACACACACACACACACACACACACACACACACACACACACACACACACACACACACACACACACACCACACCACACCACACCACACCACACCACACCACACCACACCACACCACACCACACCACACCACACCACACATTGGAGTCAGTTCAAAGAAGAGCAACCAAACTGATTCCATCTATGCGAAATTCATCTTATGAAGAGAGACTGCGGAAACTTGAAAAATGTGTTTTCCTTAAAGGATCGCAGAATCCGTGGGGACTTGATAGAAACCTTTAAGATCCTTAAAGGATGTGATGTCATTAATCATGAGAACCTATTCGAGCTTTCTTCTCACGTGACAACAAGAAACAACGGGTTAAAACTGAATGGTCAACGTTGCATCACAGATCTCCGTAAAATTTATTTCAATGATAGAGATGTTAATCAATGGAACAAATTACCAGCAAATGTTGTCGAAGCCAGCACAATAACATAATTTAAAAACAGACTAGACGCGCACTGTAAAGTAAATATGTATTGATATTGCCCTGCGAATTCATATTATATCATCCCCCGGATTGATTAGTGTTAGTGGTTAGTGGTTAAACTTCCATGTTCCAATCTTTTTTAGGGACATGGTATCCTTTTCCAACTGTCCGTCCTCTTACATGTTATTACATGATCGTTAGTAGTATGTAGTTTAGCAGATACCCTCGTTATAAACCAATAGGTCTCCTGGTATCTGTTATTCCTATGTATTCCTAATCCTATGTATTCCTCCTCCTCTTCTTCCATCACTATCATCCCCATTTTCGTCTTTGTCACCATTACCATGCATATCAATAGCATTTTATCAAATACTTCTTTTTTCTTATCGCTATTAATATATAATTTACGTCATATCACTATTTATGTAATGGTGTTGTTTTGGTGGTATGATAATGGTGGTGATGGTGAAAATGCAACACCCACTTCTACCACCACCACCACTTCCACCACCACTACTACCACCACCACCACCACCATTATCACCACCACCACCATCACCCCCACCACCCCCACCACCACCATTATCACCACCACCACCATCACCCCCACCACCACCACCACCACCACCCCCACCCCCACCACCACCACCACCACCCCACCCCCCCCCACCGCCACCGCCACCGCCACCGCCACCCCAACCACCACCACCACACCCCCCACCACCCCCACCACCACCACCACCACCGTTACTACCGCCACTCTGCTACTACTGCCGGAGCTGCCACGTATATCTTTAATGCCAGCTGGGTCTCCTTGATTCCTTGTAGATGCAGGAAACTTCTCAAAAATTGTCCAAATTTTTTTAGGGTTAGTTTTGTATACCAGCCACATTTCTTTCTCCAATCTTTTTTCTTTCATACCAGTGCATTCCCTACCTCCTCCTCTTCTTCCTCCGTCTCCTCTTCCCCCTCCTCTTCCTCCGTCTCACTCTTTCTCCTCCTCTTCCTCCGTTACTCTCCTCCTCCTCCTCCTCCTCCCCCTCCTCCTCCTCCTCCTCTTCCTGGACTTAGAATGTATATTTTGTCTTATTCAGATGCAGCGGAACTCAAATCTGGTCAATATCACGTAGTATCAGCTGCACGAACAAGACCAGACCAGCTGCAGACCGCTCATGCAGCTGCTTAGAATTCTGTGTCTCACTTCTTCACCTCACCTTCCCTGCCAATGTCCAGCCATCCCTTCCTGCCTACCTCCCTTGCCTTATCTTTTCGATTCTCTTCCTCCTGCATGATGTTTCCAATTTACCCCTTTTCTTTTCAATCGTCTTTTTCTCCCTTTTTAATCCTACTTGCTTCCTTTTCTATCTATTCTCTATGTTTATATGGTTAAGTGTGTGTGGGTGTGTGTGTGTGTGTATGTGTGTGGGTGGGTGTGATATATATGAGAGAGAGAGAGAGAGAGAGAGAGAGAGAGAGAGAGAGAGAGAGAGAGAGAGAGAGAGAGAGAGAGAGAGAGAGAGAGAGAGAGAGAGAGAGAGAGAGAGAGAGAGAGTGTAACGAGCAGGGTAAAAGTCTTAAGTCGGAAGTTAAGAGGAAAGAAGTTGTGAGACAAGATAAAAATGTACGACAGAGGAAGGATGGAAAGGAATAAAGAAAGGGGAGGGAGAGTCGAAGAAAAGTATGAGAGAGAGGGAGAGAGATAATTTTTTTTTTATTGACAGGTTATTTGAGAGAGAAACAATGTGAAAACTGATAATAAAAAGAGAAAGTGGAGAAGGAGAGGAAGAAAATAATATAACGATAAATCTATGGTACAATAATTTAGACGTTTTCTCAAGGTCGGTTTTCTCAGTTATCAAAACGTATTCAGCTTCACTTAGTTTCAAATGCAGTTTTCTAACGCACCAAAAGCTTACCATTGTTCCGGCAAGCGAGCGAGACTTGAGCAAGACAGTAAAAGTCACATTATACGCCACAGTCTCAGCTTGGCGTGGCTGTTGCGTTTCAGAGGAGTATAAGATATATAGATTTGAAAAGCGTAATTTAAAAAAGAAATAAGGAAAAACTAGTTCACAAATAGGGTGGTAAATGATTGGAATGGACTCGGTAGACATGTAGTTAGTGCAGAGTCTTTGGGGAGCTTTAATTAAAAGGAGGCTAGATAATGTCATGGATGGGGATGAAAAGTGGATGTAGGTAATGTTAAGTAACAGGAACTACCTCGTGTAGGTCTCGTGGCCTCTTGTAGCTTCTTTATTTCTTATGTTCTTATGTAAGGGTTTGGAGAGACGCCCTGTGTGAGAGAGAGAGAGAGAGAGAGAGAGAGAGAGAGAGAGAGAGAGAGAGAGAGAGAGAGAGAGAGAGAGAGAGAGAGAGAGAGAGAGAGAGAGAGAGAGAGAGAGAGAGAGAGAACCCACACACGGACACCCACAGCAAAGGAGTGGTGCTTACAGTGCCTGCATAGGGGGAGACTGTAGCAATCTTTCCGAATACCTGCAATTTTTTTTCTCAAAGGCCCCCCAAAAAATTCCAGCAATTATTTTTCGATTGACATGAGAGTATTCAAGATTCACAGAATACAACTACAATGCTGGATAGTATTTTGTTTCAAGCTACAACGACAATTGTAGAAACATTTCCCAAAACTTGCCGATAATTTGCCGTACATCGCTCAAACAGTAACTAAAATAACCAAAAATAAACCTAAAATAGCCTAAAATATCTTAAAACAAAATAAAATCAACCTAAAATGACCAGAAATAAACCTCAAATAACCTCAAATAAACCTCAAATAACCTAAAATTACTAAAAATAACCTTAAATAACCAAAAAAATAAACTTCAAATAACCTATAACCTAAAACAAAATAAAATCAACCTAAAATAATCAAAAATAAGCCTCAAATGACTTCAAATAACCAAAAATAAGCCTCAAAAGACTTCAAATAACCAAAAATAAACCAAGTAACCAAAAATAATCCTCAAATAACCTATAATAACCTAGTTAGCATTTCATTCTTTCAAATTTTGGAGACTTAGAAGGCTCGTCGCCCCGCATAGCATTATCATTTCTATTTTAGTAGTATTATCAACGCACATCATTACTATTTTTCAAGGTTGAGTGTCCACTGCGGGCTTTCTCGAATACATCACTTCCATAAAAAGAAGCTAAAATAATCTTTTATTTAAATGATCAATATTTGGGCTACGTGAGGGGCTCCGAAGTTTTAACTCGATATTAACCCTTAAGCCCCAGAACGAATTTCCACGAAATTTTGGCTCCCCATTAGGACTTTTTTTTGGGGAATAAAAGCAATATTTTAAATATGACTTTTTTAGTACCCTTGTCGATAATAATTGGTATATTCAGTTATTTTTCGTACTTTTTGGCTCAAACCCCTACAAATTTTATAGCAAAGGAAGATAAAGGACAAAGAAAGGGGGTTTTTGTGTGTGGTGCGTGTGTCGTGTGGTGTGTGTTTGTGTGTGTGTTTGTTGTTTGTTTGTTTGTCTTTTTTAAATGCCCGCAGGATTCGTGTTTATCTTTTTTTGGTATTTGGTAATTTTATTTCTGTGATTTATGTACAAAAAACTGAAAAGCCGACCGGACACCCCGCCGCCACTTTTTCCCCAGCAGGAAAAATATCCCCAGGTTTGCCCAAAAGGCCACTTTTTTTTACCTAGTTAGAAAAATTCTTTTAGCCCCTCTTCTCTCTCGCTCTTTTCCCTTCTCTCTCTCTCTCTCTTCTCTCTCTCTCTCTTCCTCTCTCTCCCCTTCTCTCTCTCTCTCTCTCTCTCTTCTCTCTCCTCTCTCTCCCCTCCCTCTTCTCTCTCCTCTCGCTCCCCTTCTCCCTCTTCCTTTTCCTCTCTCTCTCTCTCCTCTCTCTTCCTCTCTCTCTCTCTCTCTCCTCTCTCTCTCTCTCTCTCTCTCTCTCTTCTCTCTCTTCATTCCCCTTTTTTTAAATTTCCTTTCCCCGGACTGGAATGGGGGGTGATGGTGGTGGAGGGGGCGATGCTAGGGTATGAGTTTAATTTTTCCCCAAGGGGTGCTTTTTACCCCCGCCTCCCCCAAAAACACCGCGACCCCTTTCTCTCTCTCTTTTCTCCTCTCTCTCTCTCCTCTTCTCCTCCTCTCTCTCTCCTCTCTCTCTCTCTCTCTCTCCTGTCAAACTTCGAAATAATACTATGTATTTAGCATATAATAAATTTCCAATGTACGTGTTGTGTGAAAGAGAGGAGAGAGAGAGAAGGAGAAGAGAGAGAGAGAGAGGAGAGGGGGAGAGAGAGAGAGGAAAGAAGAGAGAGAGAGACGGAGAGAGGGGGAGAGGAGGGGAAAAGAGAGAGAAGAGAGAGAAAAGAGAGAGGGAGAGAGGAAGGAGAGAGAGAGAGAGAGAGAGAGAGAGAGAGAGAAAAGAGAAGGAGAGGAGAGAGAGAAGAAGGGGAAAAAGAGAGGAAAAGAGAGAGGAGAGGAGTAAGAGAGAGAGAGAGATGAGGAGAGAGAGAGATGAGAAGTGAGAGAGGAGAGGAAAGGGAGGGGGAGAGAGGGAGGGAAAGAGAGAGAGAGGAAGAGAGAGAGAGAGGAAAGAGGAGAAAAGGAGAGAGAGAGAGAGGAAGAGAGAGAGAGAGGAAGAGAGAGAGGGAAAGAGGGGGGGAAGGGGGGGGGGAAAGAGGGGAAGAGAGGGAGAGGGAAGAAGAGAGAAGGGAGAGGAGGAATCGAGACGGGAGGTTAGGGGGGCATGGGCAGGAAATAGACAGAAGGTGGAAGGATGAGAAGGGAAGGGGGAAAGGAAAAGGGTCGGGGGGGGCGGGTGATAAAAGGAGGCAGGGAGGGGGGGAATGCCGAAGTGTAGAGGAGGAAAGGAACCCTTTTTTTTGTAGGAGATAGGGGGGAATGCCTAAGGTAGAGGGGAAAGTCAACGTTTTATTTTTTTATTTTTTGTATAATATTTTTTTTCTTATTGTTTTGCCCCTTTACAGCCATTGTTGTGTTTTATTTTGAAAGATCCAGGTCCCTGGTTGTATTTATTTTTGTATGATTTTTTATTTCATTTTCAAATATTGTAAGACTTTATTCAATAATAACTACCACGTGAGGTTCCCCGGGTCTGTGTTCCCTTTTTTCTTTTGTTCTTATGGGTTTTTTTAATATTTTCAAGCAAACACACAACACATACACACACACCAAACCCCCACACACACACCACACACCCCACACACCCACACACACACACACACCCAAAACAACGGGGGAGGGGGTCGAGTGTACTACGTGCGACCCCCGTGAGAGGGGAGGGGTTAGGGGGAGGTTTGCATCAACCCCCTCAGCGCTGCATAACAGCCATCATTATCTTACCTTTTCCCTTTCCTTGACCCGACTCCCTCCCGTTGAGGGGATTTTTTTTTAAGGGAGAAGAAAAGGGAAAAGGGGAAAAAAGGAGAGGAAGAGGAGAGAGGAGAGAGAGAGAGAGAGAGAGGAGAGAGAGAGGGAGAGAGGGGGGGAGAGAGAGGGGGGAGAGAGAGGGGGAAAGAGAAGAGGGGAGAGAAAGAGAGAGGGGGAGAGGGGAGAGAGGGGAGGAAAAGGGGGGAGAGAGAGGGAGGGAAAGAGAAGGAAGAGGGGAGAGAAGAGAGGGGGAGAGAGAGAGAGAGAGAGAGGAGAGAGAGAGGAAGAGAGAGAGAGAGGGGGAGAGAGGAGGGGAAGAGAGAGGGAAAAAGAGGAGAGAGAGAGAGAGAGGAGGAGAGGAGAGAGAGAGAGGGAGAAGGGAAAGGAGAGGAAGAGAGAGGAAGGGGAAAGGAGGGGAAGAAGGGGAAGAGGAGGAAAAAAGAGGAAGAGGAAGGGGGAGAAAAGGGAAGAGGAAGAGAGAGAGAGAGGAAGAGGGGGAAGGGGGGGAAGGGGGAGAGAGAGAGAGAGAGAGAGGAGGAGAGAGAGAGGGAGAGAGAGAGAGAGAGAGGGGAAAAAGGGGAGAGAGAGAGAGGGGAGAGAGAGAGAGAGAGAGAGAGAGAGAGAGAGAGAGAGAGGAGAGAGAGAGAGAGAGAGGAGAAGGGGAGAGAGAGGAGAGAGAGAGAGAGGAGGGGGAGAGAGAAGAGAGGAGAGAGAGGAGAGAAGAGGAGAGAGAGGGGGAGAGAGAGGAGGAGAAGAGAGAGAGAGAGAGAGAGAGGCGCTACAAATTTTTACTAACTAGGGAAAAAATGTGGCCTTTGGTCAACCGTGGGGATTTTTTTCCTGGGGGAAAAAAAGAGGCGGAGGGGGTCGGTCCCCTTGCTGTTTAGATACAAATAGATTTTTTCATTTTTATTAGTTTATCATTATCTATCTTTATCTTATTATCATTACTGGGGTTGAAGTGGTTTTGCAATAGTTTTTTCCTTGTTTCGTGCTGCAGTTAAACATTTGTATATTTATGAAAATTTTTTTTTCCTTTTTCAGAAGTGAGAAATGAAAGGAAAAGAAAAAAAAACCCATAAAGAGTGAAATACAGGAGGAGGAAATTTGAAACAGACATGAGGTAAAAAAGGGAAAGCGGGGACAGAAAGCAGAAAATAACGGGGACGAGCTAAACACTGTTGACATAAAAAATAAAAAGAGAACGGTAAAGAACAAACAACGTGATAAGAGAATGCAAAAACAGACACTGGTAATCCCCCACAGTAACAATGACAACTGATAATTAAGGTGAGAAAAAACAAGAATCAAGGGTTGAATCCAGTACAAGCCTAAGGACCCTGAAGGCGGTTTTTGCTAGCGTTGGGGGAACAACCGGGCCCGCCTTTGGGGCTGCCGCAATTGAGTTCCAGATCCCTCAGGGGCGTCAAGACGAGGGTCCGCAGGTGAGGGAAGGCCCGCCGCGGGGGCCTGCGGGGTGCGGAGGCTCTAACATGCCTTGCCTAGCCAGAGTCATGGGTTTTCTCAGCCGCCCCTTAGGAACGTAAAGGGCAATGATAAGGAATTTTCTTTTTTCCCATACTTCTAATATCACACCCCCACCACACCACCACCACCACCACCACCACCCCCACCCCCAACCTCATAACACTACTACTACTACTAACTACTATACTATGAAAATATTTATGAACCTCGGAATATACTACTACTGCCGAAAGTCTGTTTTCTACTCCCACTTCTCCCTGGGACAGCCACGGCCCCCCCGGTAAGGGCCCATCAAGGTTAGTTTTGATCTTTTTCCCGTGCAGTATTTAGTATGAATAGATTTTTAACATATTTTTTGTTGTCAAGAAATTTATATTTATTATTATTTATTTTTTTTTTAATTTTATAATTTTTGTTTTTCATAATATATTCATTTTTTTTTATTAATTATCATCATATTTTTATATTGATATAAATATACTGTTTTATGTGATAATAATGATAATGATATAATAATAATAGTTAAATTTTTATAGTAAAATGATATTTATTTTTTATTAGCATTATCTCATTAAAAAGTTCATAAAAAAAATTTTTTCTGAAAGGAATGCAATACATTTGTACAGAGATTTCTTGATAGCAAACTGCGTGTGTGCCCGCCACAGGTTTGGCAGGCCCCTTTGGATGAATAAAGAATAGTTGAATTTTTGTCAAAAAATATTATGTTTCGTGTTACCTCCCCGAGGGGGTTTATTGACGGTGTGGAGGTTGTCTGTTTGTTTTTTTTATTTGTTAGCGGATACACACAAATTAGGACAGATCGATGGCCATTTTACCGAGGTGGGTTTGGGACATTTTTATATATGAATTTTTGGAAAGGCGATCGGGATCCGGATTTTTTAATTTATGGATCCATTTTTTTTTTAGCATTAAACACACCACCTTTACCCCCCCTCGTCCCCCTTTTTAACCACCACCACCACCACCACCACCATCCCCACCCCACTACCACCCCCCACTACCACCGCCACCCCCGCCACCACCCCCCACTAACCCCCCCCCCCCCCCCCCCAACCTCCCCCCCCCCCCACCCCACCCCCACACCACCACCACCCCACCACCACCACCACCACGCTATGTCTCCCACCCCGTAACCCGCAGGTGATTTTCCATAACATCGGGTAACGCAAACCCCCTTACGGCCCCCCGCAACACCCGCGCAAATTACCACACGCAGGAACTTGTCCGCCAACCCACGCTTTCTTTTGAAAAACGTGTCCGGCGGCCCAAAAGGCGAGATTAGTGTTTTGTTGGGGAGAAACGAACTTAATGTGGGTCGTGATTGGGTTTAAAAGAGGGGACGAAGAGGAGATGAGGAAAAAAAAGGAGGAGGGGGAAACAAAAATATAAGAGGAAGATGAAAGGAAAGGGGAGAAAAAAAAAGGGTTAACTAAGTAAAAATAGCCCAGGGTTGTAATTTTGTAAAAAAAATTTTCACGAAAAAAACAACGATTACGTAAGGAAAGTTTTTTTTTGGGTGAAGGTGCCTGGGCGAAAATGCGGGGGTTTTTGTGCGCTTTTCGGCCCCAAACAAATTTTTTTTTCTGGGAATTTCATATAAAGTGTCTAAGAAAGAAGCGGCATGGAAATCACACTTTTTATTTTTTTTTTAGGACACTGCAGGAATAGATTTTCTTTTCCTTTTGTCCTGGTGGACGTTACCTTGATTTTCCCAGTGGTGGGGTACGAGACGTCCAGGTAGGGAAAATCAAATTTGGGGGGGGGAAAAGGGGAGATTTTTGGGTGGAAAAGGGTAGATTTGGGTTAAAAGGGTTTTTTTTGGGGTGGAAAAGTGTAATTTTGGGGGTGGGGAAAAAGGGGAGATTTGCTTGTCCCAAAAAAAGTAGAAACAGGGGTAGCAGTATTTCATCAAAGTTCAAATCCCTTTTTTACCCCTCTTTTTTAAGAGTGAACGTCCCGTATTATTAAAATCCAGGGAAAACAGGTCATCGCCCCTAAAGCGACAGCACACGAACACGGTACAATCGGACATACACGGGTATCAAGTTACATCCCGTAATAGGCCGGCGTGAAAATTTTAAGGTAGGGCCCCGGATAGGCGAGCCCTAGACGGGAATCTGAAATTTTTAAAACTGTTTAAAATTTTAGTCGTGTCCAGGCATGTCACGGCACCCAAGGTCACCAAGGTACACCACGACATGGACACGGGTTTACCACGGAGACCCGGTACGCCAAAGGGCACCGTGCCGGGGCGTACGTGGACCGGATCCCGGGACTGGGCTTAAAAAAGCTTCCCAGGAGACTTTGGGAGTTTTGTCTCAGCCTTGCCGGATATACAGGACAGATGAAGGGGAAGGGGTGGAGTAGGGGTAGAGGAGAGAGAAGGGAGGATAGGGGGAAGGAGGGAAGATGAAGGGTGGAGTAGGGGGGATACCCGCAGCTCAATGGCGGGGCTCCCACACTCAACAGGGCTCCCCCGCTTTAGGGGCGGGGCGGTGGGGGGCAGGCAGGACACTCACTCCTGGTGCAGGGCTTTTTTGGGAAAACAGGAACTACCCCGTGTAGGGCCGTGGCCCCTTTTATAGTTCCTTATTTTTTTTAGGTTTATGAAAATGCGTACGGATTTAGGACGGGCCACACACACACTGCCTTGTGAAGTGGTTAGAGCGTGACGCGCACTTTGTAATCCCCCCATTTAATTTTCCCCCTCAGAAGATTTTTCCTGACAAATACCCGGGAGTTTCTGTTGTTCCTCTTGACAGAAGGGGAAGAGAGGGAGGAGAGGGAGAGAAGAGAGAGAGTTCAAATTCAAATTCAAATATTTTATTTCCACTGAAATAGTGGTTTTTTCTTTACATTCCCAAAAAATACACATAAGATTTAAAAACAAAGAATTAAAATATCACTACCAAAAAAGGGGTGTCAAATATTAAAACAATGCAAAAGGATACAGCATGCTAAAAAAAGGTAGGTTAATAATTGAGTGTTATTTAAAAGAGGCGGAAGTTTACTTTTAATTTTAGGCAAGGTAGCAGCATCAGTGATATTTAAAGGGAGGGGTTCCATATTTTTGGCCCTGTGACATCCATACTTCTAGCACCCGCATTGTTTTATTTTTTGGGGACATATAAAAATTTGTTGTTGGTTCTGCTTTTTTTTACTTCACGAACGTAGGAAGTTTCTTGAACCCTGCAGGATAAAAATGTGTAATACCTTTAAAGACATGGACATGTGTCAATAAATGCTTTTTTTTACTTTTTTCCCCCTAGTTTTTTAATATAGGCGTTACATGGTGTATTTCTTTGCACACCTATGGCCCCTTTGGGTGCAAAGTTTTTTAATTTTGGACATCGCTCATTTTATAGATTGTCGTGCCCCATATCCCAATAAGTAGTGATTAGCGAGACTAAGATGCACCGCAATTTTCGGGAGGGTTTTTCAAGATTTTCATTTCAGGCTTATGAACTTGTTACCAAAAAATTTTTATTTTCCTCTTATATGTTTGTCGAAAAGCATAAAACCCCTCAATGTACACACGTTTTAAATTTTAACATGATTTCTTGGGGTGAGGGATCCTCATATTTATGACGGGGATTGGGGGGACAGTGACAAAAATTGCCCATTTCCAAAAAAAATCACGCGTTTTGCTTTTAGTTAAGCATTAAACCATTACAAAAAATATTTTGACACATTTTTGGGTTTCTTAGTTTTCGAATGAGACATGTAAGTTATCACATTACTGGTATGATAAATTGATGTCATCAGCAATTGATTATGTGCAGTCCTTGCATATTAGCTAAACATTTTCGAAGATATTAAAAAGGAGGACCCAAAATTGATCCTTGGGGACGCCATAACAATTTTGTGTTTTTTAAAAAGATTCTTTTTACGAACAGATTGGGTTTTGTTCCCAAATACTGTCAAAACCCGTGGGAAACAATGTTGAGCTTTAAAGGATTTTTTTTAAGAAAGTGATTAACACTATGAAAACTTTTTATAGTCACACAGAGTGAGAAAAAAATATTTTCGGGTCCATGTTTTTATTTCACGGAATGACAGTAAAGCAGTTCAGTGGAAAAAACCCCCGGGCCCCAAACCCTTCTGGCTATTGATAGAAGCTTTTTGACTTCTAGGTGGGATTTGCTGGTTTTCAATTTCTTTTTCTAATATTTTTTAATATAAGAGAAGGAAAAGGCGAAAATTGCCCCCTTATCAGCGTCCCCATTTTTAAAAAATTGGGCACCCCTAGGGATGTTTCCAGGCCCCAGGGGAAAAAACCAGAAAATAGGGGGGTGTTTATAACACGGGGAACAATTAAAAAAAAAAAAAATTGTGAGTTAGATTTTGATTTTTTAGACTAAAATTGGCATGGATTTCCAAAATCGTAGTCAGTTTTTTTTTTAGCACGTCAAGTTTTTTCTCACAGCTTACCCTCCGGATAAGCAAAATTCCACTTGTGAGCTGTAGTAAAACTTTTTTTGTTTTGGCAATTTGTTTGGCGCAGTCCCTATTGGGCATTCGGTCTGTCTTCGTGAAGAATATGGAGAGTAAAGAGAGTCATTGAGTTATTGCAATATGACAAACACAATTGGATCATCTGTGTTGACCTTAAAATGGTGTCCTTCCTTCTTGGTCAACAACGTGGATACACAAAGTATCCCTGCTTTCTCTGTATGTGGGATAGCAGAGCTCGAGAGAAGCATTGGGTTCAGACGAATTGGCCTCCGAGATCTGATCTTAAACCTGGAGATCCTAACATTGTACATGAGCCACTTGTTGACAGGAAGAAAATAATATTCCCACCTCTGCACATAAAAGTAGGTCTCATGAAACAATTTGTAAAAGCATTGTCAACTGATGGCGACTGTTTGAAGTACATCATCTTGGCATTTCCTGGACTGTCAATTGAAAAAATCAAGGCCGGTGTGTTTGATGGTCCACAAATTCGACAGCTCATCAAAGATGAACATTTCAACGGTACTATGTCAGACCTTGAAAAGAATGCTTGGCTATCATTCAAAGACGTCGTCAAGAACTTTCTTGGAAATACACGTGCAAGTAATTACACAGAAATTGTTCAGAAACTATTGGAGAGCTACAAAGCGCTTGGTTGCAACATGAGTATTAAAGTACATATTTTGCATAGCCAACCTGCCAACTTTCCGGAAAATCTTGGTGCTGCTAACGACGAGCAAGGTGAACGATTTCACCAAGATTTGAAGGTTATGGAAGAACGTTACCAGGGTAGATGGGATGTGCATATGATGGCTGACTATTGTTGGAGCATCAAACGCGATAGTCCTCAAGTTGAACACTCCAGACAAAGCTACAAACGTAAATTTTTACCTTAACCTGCACACAATTATAGCCTTATCCTTTCTAAAAACATGATAATGTTAAATAAACATTCTATTCATGCCTATTTCTTTCATTTTTCATTGTATGTTAACATTTGCAACTTTTTATGAAATATGCACTGTTACTGTTATGTACAGTATTTTTCATATTTTTTAAGTAAACGAAAATCCTACAGTTCAAAAACTTGACGTGATAGAGAAAAACTGAGATCAGTTTTGGATTCAGCACCCAAAAATTACTTAAGAACAAGTGTCAGACCTAACTCAACAAAAATTTGTTCCCCAGTGTAATACATGTTACATATAGTGCTATTACATACAATGCATCCCTAACAAGTTTCAATGGTATAGCATCCGAGCCAACAGAGTTAGTATCATTTAGATCTTTAATAGTCAATATTACAGTGTTTACGTCAACAGGTTGAGGTCTAAAATAGTCAGTGATAATAGAAACAGTATTTGGATCTTGAGGTGTAGGCACGTTTTCACCCAGAATACATTGTGTTCTTTCATAAGTATTTTTTCCTACGTTTGCAAAGTAGGTTTTAAATTCTTCTACTTTATTTCTAGCTTCATCAAAAGAATGTTCATTAGATTTACATTTTTTGTTAGGAACAATTTCCCGAATGAGTTTCCATATTGCGGCAGTATTTCCTCTACAGTTATTAAATTGTGTGTTGTAATGTGAAGACTGAGCATTGTGAATGAGGGTAGTGACCAACTTTTTCTCTCTTTTATACTCTTCTTGTAGTGTTGTATTCTGACGATCAGCTTTTAATTTACTCTGAACATTGTTTCTGATGAGCAAAAAGTCTACGAATTACTTTTGTAACAATTGGAGCACATTCGTCTAGACTTTTAATAAAAACATCATTAAAATTTTCACTTGCTCATTTACATCATCAGTTAAAAATCTTTTGCACACATCATGTGAGTTCTGCATTAATATTGAAGAAAAAGTGTCTTGACTGTAGTTTCCTAGGTGACGAAATGTTTTAATAATAGGTTGGCGTTTGGGTTTACTTATGTCAACTTTTACACTAATAAGGTCATGGTCGGCGATTACTTGTGGAACAACATCATGTGTTAGAATTATATCAGGGTTGTTAGTTATAATCAAATCTAGGAGTGTTGCTGATGTTGGAGTAATTCTAGTGGGTTTGTCTATGATTTGAGTCAGTTTCTTGTTCTTTATTAATTTGCTTAATCTATTATCTTTTGCGAGTAAATTATCATTGAAATCACCAACGATAAAAAGGGACTTCTTTCTGACACTTATTAGCTTAAAAACATCTTCTATGTAATCAAAAGATACTGCTAAAGCTTTTGGATGCCGGTACATACAACCTATAATAATAGCAGGTAGTTTGCGGCATTGCACAGTAATCCAAATATTCTCAATGCCAAGTGGTCTGGTGACATCTAAAGTTATTAGGTTACATTTCAGTATTTGTCTTACATATATACATGCACCAGCACCACGTCCATTATCACATCTAAAAACCTTATAATTAGATACATTAATATAATTGTCTGGCGTATGTGGAAGGAGCCAGGTTTCCGTAACACATAAAACATCTATATTTCTTTCTTCAATTAAAAATTTTACTTCATCAAGACTGGATAAAAGAGATTGGGCATTAATATGTTCAATGACTAGGGAGTCCTTTTTTGGAGTAGAACTACCGGCAGAGTCTTCTTCGCCATGCCTCTATGTAGAGTAATACCTACTACATAAGCGACTTTTATGACCTAGAGACTGACATGTACCACATTGTAATTTATGATCAAATCTGCAAGAGGATCGTTTGTGATTAAATTCTCCACAATTGTAATCCAACTTTCTGCAAATGGTTGTCTGTGGGAGAATAGTTGTGGTTGTGATTGTTATAATAAGAGTTTTCGTGTAATCTGTCCAAACCTATTATGTGTGGGATATATTAGGTTGCCAATAGAGTGGCTGACTACGTGTCACCTGCCATTCCCTTGGTGGTGTGGGGGTGTAATTGTTATTGTGGGCGAGTAAAGTTGCGCGCCGCACGACCTTTGCCAGGGGATCTGGGGTCTGATGGTTAGTTGAAGCCTGCCCTATCTGAGGCCTTCTCAGGCTGGATTGGTCTGTTTATCTCTGTAACTGTGACTGTCATACGAGAACTGGGAAATGACATGTAATCCTTTTTTCTATTGTGTTGGTTAGTGCTGGAACCTTGGGATGTAAGCTACATGTGTTTGTTTCTTAATTCTATCCATGTTTTTACATATGTTGATGAGAGGGCATTGTTTAGTAATAGTACTGACAACGAACGATACCCAGCCTGTTCAGAGTGGATCCAGTGAGTTCCCCTCCATGTCATAACACATGTCGTCCCTTCACCTGTACCCAGCTGCAGGCAGGATCAGTATTAATAATAGGTATACAGTTAGGTTCACACCACATTCTTAGGTGTTCGTTGAAATCCCCAATTTCCCTGTGTGTCAGAGAAACAAAGTTAGAGAGAAGAGAGAGAGAGAGAGAGAAAGAGAGAGAGAGGAGAGAGAGGAGGAGAAGAGAGAGAGAGAGAGAGGAGAGAGAGAGAGAGAGAGAGAGAGAAGAGAGAGAGAGAGAGAGGTTGAGAGAGAGAGAGAGAGTTAGAGAGAGAGAGTTAGAGAGAGTGAGAGAGTTAGAGAGAGTGAGAGAGTGAGAGAGTTAGAGAGAGTGAGAGAGTTAGAGAGAGAGAGAGTTAGAGAGAGTTAGAGAGAGAGAGAGAGTTAGAGAGAGAGAGAGAGTTAGAGAGAGAGAGAGAGTTAGAGAGAGAGAGAGAGTTAGAGAGAGAGAGAGTTAGAGAGAGAGAGAGAGTTAGAGAGAGAGAGAGAGTTAGAGAGAGAGAGAGTTAGAGAGAGAGAGAGTTAGAGAGAGAGAGAGAGTTAGAGAGAGAGAGTTAGAGAGAGAGAGAGTTAGAGAGAGAGAGAGAGAGAGAGAGAGATGCACAGCAGGCAGTGTGGTGTGGCGCCGCAGGGATATAATAGGCAGACCTTGTGGCTGAGAGCTGCACTTCTCCCATGTTCTCCCCAAAGACAGGTCACGTAACAGGGTGACTGCTGTCGTGGCCTCGGTACCTGTGACCACCCGGCGGTCATATGCCGGGGTGCGCACGGTGACGGGGAGTGTGTGTGCTGTGTGGGGGTGTCTAAGGTCATTTCAAAGTAAGGCCACCATTCACTGCCTCATGTTTTCGTATTTGCTTTTTATTAGTTATCCTTGTGCCTCTCCACTTCCCTGGGTTTATACATGGGGAAATAGGCTCAGGGCGATGGCTTTGACCTAATGGCCGTCAGACGGGGAAAAATATGATGATTTCTTTCCTTCCTCATGCATTGCTAATATACTATACTTATACTAACAGGAGGAATATTATCAACACTCACAAGATGATCGATACGTCACGCACACTGTTATCAGTCGTTCACTTGTGATAATCAAGAAATGAGCAAAACCACTTAAAGAAAGACTTACTGATAGCACACAAGAAAGACTTACTGATACACAAAAGACTTACTGATAGCACACAAGAAAGACTTACTGATAGCACAAAAGACTTACTGATAGCACAAAAGACTTACTGATAGCACAAAAGACTTACTGATAGCACAAAAGAAAGACTTACTGATAGCACAAAAAACTTACTGATACACAAAAGACTTACTGATACACAAAAAGACTTACTGATACACAAAAGACTTACTGATAGCACAAAAGACTTACTGATACACAAAAGACTTACTGATAGCACAAAAGACTTACTGATACACAAAAGACTTACTGATAGCACAAAAGACTTACTGATAGAACAAAAGACTTACTGATACACAAAAGACTTACTGATACACAAAAGACTTACTGATACACAAAAGACTTACTGATACACAAAAGACTTACTGATACACAAAAGACTTACTGATAGCACAAAAGACTTACTGATAGCACAAAAGACTTACTGATAGCACAAAAGACTTACTGATAGCACAAAATAATTACTGATAGCACAAAAGAATTACTGATTGCACAAAAGAAAGATTTACTGATACACAAAAGACTTACTGATACACAAAAGATTTACTGATAGCACAAAAGACTTACTGATACACAAAAGACTTACTGATACACAAAAGACTTACTGATACACAAAAGACTTACTGATAGCACAAAAGACTTACTGATACACACAAGATTTACTGATAGCACAAAAGACTTACTGATACACAAAAGACTTACTGATACACAAAAGACTTACTGATACACAAAAGACTTACTGATAGCACAAAAGACTTACTGATACACAAAAGACTTACTGATAACACAAAAGACTTACTGATACACAAAAGACTTACTGATACACAAAAGACTTAACTGATACACAAAAGAAAGACTTACTGATACACAAAAGAAAGACTTACTGATACACAAAAGACTTACTGATGGCACAAAAGGCTTACTGATACACAAAAGAAAGACTTACTGATACACAAAAGACTTACTGATAGCACAAAAGACTTACTGATACACAAAAGACTTACTGATACACAAAAGACTTACTGATACACAAAAGACTTACTGATACACAGAAGAAAAACTTACTTATTTATTATTATTATTATTATTTATTATTATTTACTATATTATTTATTATTTTATTGACTTACTTACTGATAGCATACACTGTTAACTCGCTTCCTGAGAGGCCGCGTGTCCCCATGGTTGGCAGCCACTCAGCGCCAGGTATGAGTGTGTGTCTCAGCACGCCCCACGACACCCGCCACCGTAGGGCACCACCAAAGGGCGCCACAATGCAGCCAAGGACCTCAGCGTTGGTCCGCCCCTGCTTCCCTTCCATCAGTTCCTAGCAAATATTGTCTCCTGCTCCCCGCTTAGCTCGTGTTCCAGGAATCATAATTGCCTCGCTCTGATATTCTACGTAGAGGAATACATGGAGGGGACACAAGGCACTCTCTCCAAGGTCGGGGCAACCAAACAGCGACGAGCCACCAGACATTGAAGACACCCTACTTCTCGTCCAATAAAACGGATGTCATATGAAACACGTGCAGACAGCGGCCGAGAGTCTATAATGTGTGCGGTAGTGAATGCGGCAGACTCACACGAACACCCGCACACGCACACGCACACGCACACGCACACGCACACACACACACACACACACACACACACACACACACACACACACACACACACACACACACACACACACACACACACACACTTACCTCCGTAGTGTAAGGGTTAGCACACTCGGCTCACAACCGAGAAGTCCCGGGTTCGATCCCTGGGCGGAGCGAAGACAGACGGGCGGTCTTCTTAAAACCCGAGCCCCTGTCCACCCAGCAGTGAATGGATACCGGGTGTTAGCCGGGGGTTTGTGACCCGCCTCCCGGGTGGTGGCTTCGGCCAACATTAAAGATGAATGAGAAAAAAAAATGTTGGTATGGAGACGTGGCCATACGAGCGATGTTCTGGCCCTGTAAAATACAACTAGATGAATACACACAGTACGCCATCCGCTTTGAGGACTGCAGCAGCGGGAACACCGTCACAAGCATACACGAGGGACGGCATATTGCTGCGGGAGTCCCTGAGGGAGAGCGGCCTGGAACACTACAGCGCGGTCATCAGGCACGAGGCTCCCGAGCGCTCCCTCGGCACCCACGTGCTGTTTGGGCTGCTGCGGGAGGTGATGGCGCGCCGCACAGACCTCAGGCTGATAGTCACCTAGGGCACCATGGAAGCCCACAAGTTCTCGGCATTCTTCGGGGAGGTGCCGGTGTTCAAGCTCCAGGGGCGCACCTTCCCCGTGGAGACCTTCTGCTCCCGCCCCGTGGTGAAGGACTACGTGGCGGCGGCGGTGAAGTAGTCGCTGCAGATCTACCTGCAGCACGAGGAGGGCGACGTGCTGGTGTTCACGCCGGCCAGGAGGACATCGAGGTGACGTATGAGCTACTGGTGGAGAAGCTGGCCGAGATCGACAACGCCCCGCAGCTGGCGGTGCTGCCCAGCTACTCCCAACTGCCCTCGGACCTGCAGGCCAAGATATTCCAGCGGGCTCCCGACGGCCTGAAGAAGTGCGTGCTGGCCACCAACATCGCCGAGACCTCCCTCACCGTGGACGGTATCAAGAACGTGGTGGACTGGGGCTACTGCACGCTGAAGGTGTTCAACCCCCGCGTGGGCATGCACGGCCTGCCACGTACCCAGTGTACCCGGATCCACGTATCCACGTACCCAGTGTCCCGGGCCGCATATTCCCGTTCTGTATACCACTGCGGCACTCCGATTAAAGTGTGAGAAATTTGTGGGAAATTCTAGGTTTTCAAGGCAGACTCAAAGAAAACGCGCGCGCAGCAACACACTGTATGGTGGAAGAAACTTGCTTTTACTCTGTACTACGTAAGTATAGTCTTTATAAGGTTCTTATATGTTTATTTGTTGGGTATTTACATATGTTGTTAAGATAATAGCAGCAAACGGGCGCAAAAGTCGAAAAAAATATGTTTACGGGGATAAATAAGCTGAGAACGGCTCAAAAAGATATTTCCGAACCATATATCGAAAAACTAAGTCCAGATTTGTGACCAGCACGTACGTACGAAAGCTACTATGAAACAAGTGTCATCAAAATCTGGTGTAATATTTGTTTTCAATTCAATATAATAAGCTATATTTTCTTGTTTAATAGAATATGAATCTAGATTATTTGAAAAGTAAGAATCTAATGTTAGAAGTACAAACCTGCTATATTCAAGGAGAGAGAGAGAGAGAGAGAATATACGTACAGCAGGAATAGACATATCTATTCCTCCATTCCTCATAATATATATATAATATATATCTCCATGCTGTCCGTGCCGTGCCGGCCCTCTTCTACCGGCCCAAGGGCCGCGAGGAGGTTTTTTTATAAAAGTCATGTTTTTAGGGAAATATGGCGTGGAAATGAATTATTTTTTGTGGATTAGATATTCTGAATTTTTAATGAACATTCAACATAATTATGCAAAGAAAAAATGGGTCTGGACGATTACTTTAAAGATTGCCACCATCAGCTCATGAGTTCGAGGTCACGACTCCCGTGCCTATTCTTTGCAAGCTGAACTGGGGCTGGCGTGAAAGGATAGGTGCATATTGTCCCCACCCGCTCAGGGAATCGAACCCGGGCTGTTTGGACCTCACGGGTCTCGGTTGTAAGGCCAGCGTGCTAAACACCATGCATACATACATACATACATACATACATACATACATACATATTTACAGATGTGTTCATGCATCAGGTCCCTCCCAGACATGGGGGGCGACACTAACACAGCAGTTCGCTGTACTGGGTATAATTTGAATTTTGCACAGTTTAAACATATAAAATGAATTCGTATAAAGTAATATTTTTTAAAGTTTTTTTTTCTTTCTCTACTAAGTAAGTAATAAATTTACAACAATTCATAGGTTTTGCAAAAATAATTATGTAAATGATTAAATTTAACAAGAATCTATCAAACAAGACTTTCAACTTCCCTTCCTTCGCTTTACCATTCGTCAAAACACTTGATCGTCGCCCCACTTCCCGTCGCCATCTTGAAGGTTTTCCCCCAAACACAATTGCTCTAGCGTAGTTTTATTCGGAACGTTGATGCTGAAATGTCGGGTACGAAATTCCTGCGCCATTCTTGCATTTAATCAATCAATCAATCATTGGGGGCATACGCCGGGGGGCGCGTCGCCTCGCCCACCCTACGACGCCACTCCCGGGGGTCACCACGCGCGAGTTCCCATGCAGGCTCCTTTCCCATACCAAGCAGCTCTCGACAAGAAACATCAACTTGCCCCAGCCACGAGCCTTGTGGGCGCCCCCTTGGCCTCCTCCACGCCGGATTGTCTCTTACAGATACAACCCGATGGGAAGGATCGGTTTCAGGGTAGCGTGCCACATGCCCATATAGCCGAAGTTGGCGCTGACGGCCTATGCAGGTAATAGGCCTCGATTCAGTCTCACGGTGCAATCGCTGATTTGACACGTAATCATCCCAGCGATACCCCATGATTCTGCGAAGACACTTATTACCAAAGGCATTGATTCGTCTCTTCAAGTCACTATTTAGTGTCCATGTCTCACAACCATAGAGTAAGACAGGGATCACAAGCGACTTGAAGATCCGGATCTTTGTCCTCCTGCACAGGTACCGAAAACGCCAAATACTCCCGCTGAGCGAGTCCATAACACCGTGGGCTATGCCAATCCGTCGTAAGACTTCTTGACGTGACCCGCCGTCATTATGGACTGCGCTACCAAGGTATGTAAAACTTTCCAAGATCTCAATGTCCTCGCCACACGCATGAACAGACTGTACTGCTTCATCTAGTAAGTCTCCAAATACCTGGACCTTGGTCTTGAGCCAGGAGATCTCAAGTCCCAAAGGCTTTGCCTCCTCGTGCAGCGCCTCGAGAGCCATCACCAGGACCTCCAGCGACTCAGCAAAGATTACTGCATCATCGGCAAAAACAAGATCAGTGATCTTGGTGCTGCCGACGGATGCTCCACAATCACTTTGATCTACAACCTTATCCAATACCCAGTCCATACAAGCGTTGAAAAGTGATGGGGCAAGGACGCACCCCTGCCTCACTCCTGTATTCACAGGAAAGAAGCTGGATACACCTGCCCCACACTTCACAGCACTCTCAGTCCCAGAATACAGACCAGTTATCAAACCAATAGTCCTTGCAGGAATCCCTCGAAGTCGCAGAAGATCCCAGAGTGACTCACGATGCACTGAGTCAAACGCCTTCTTGAGATCAACATAGGCTGCAAGCATCCCCTGTCGAAACTCACGTCGGCGTTCCACCAGGACACGAAGCGCTTGCATTTAAGTGAGCAGCAAAATGTAGCTCATTAGGGAGCCGCGCGGCGTGGCCTCACCGCCAATCAAGGGACAACCATGACGAGGAAGACGACAGGTAATGATGAACAATGACAAAGAAGACACTTTTCTCGCTCCGCCGCAAGACGCATCACTTCCCGCCGATGCCATGTGTCTGCCAGGCCATGAAGGGAGAACGTTCTACTTTACGTTTTATAACACAACAACGGAAGACTTGTTGCCAGACTTTCTACGGCCTGTTTGATTGCACTTATCTCAGCCAATTCACTTCTTGCATATTTGTTCGGCAAGTAGTTCATGCAGCATGAACCGTTCACTTCTACTTAAACACTTAACACGAGTACCCAGCAGCCGAGTCTACCCTGATGTATTCTATGGCCTCCTTTTTTTTTAGCAAGAAAGAACTTTCACACAAACTTCCTAGTCAGCAACAAAGGATAGCTCAACTTTGCTATACACAAACGTCTTGATACCAGTAAATAGAAATCACTAACTAAGTGTTACCACAATTTACTCTAGCTGTGTCCTAGTTGTTATAAACAGGCTATAGGTTATTTCTTATTCACAGAACAGCCATATTGTATGACCGGATAGCATTTTGTGTAATCACGTCTCCTAGTTGGTTTTCAGCAATGTAGTTAATCTATCTTACAATTCGTCCCTGATCAGTTCACTCCAACATTAACTTCAATTCAGTAATCCGCAATGGTTCCTTTCTTCGTAACACATCAGCGCTCTTAGTGTTCGTTAACCCTCCTGAGGTTTTATACTCGCCTCCTTTCTTTCTCTTTTTGCGAGCCCTTTCACAAAACTTTCCTTCAGTAAGCCAATCAAGTATCACCGCACTCCACACTTCCCTCAATCCCCGCAGCGGTGTTCCCCCACTCCCTTCACTTTTCCTTTCTCTTTAAACCCTGCAAGAGGTTGTTCCTCCCTTTCGACCCTGACTGCCTTCTGTCCCTCACCCGTCCTTCCTTCCTCTTCGCCTCCTACCTCCCTCCACCTTCCCTCCTCTTCCTTCTCACTCCGCCCTTCCCTCCCTTACCCATTCCCTTCCTTCCCTCCCTCCCTCCCTCCCTTCCTCTCCCCTTCCCTCCCCCACTCCCCCTTCCTTCCTTCCTCCCTCCCCTTCCTTCCTTCCCTCCCCTCCCGCCCTTCCTTCCCTCCCCCCTTTCCCCTTCCTTCCTTCCCTCCCCTCCCAGCCCTTCTCTTCCTTCCTCCCCTCCCAGCCTTCCCTCCCTCCCCCTCTCCTTCCTTCCTTCCCTCCCCTCCCCCCCCCTTCCTTCCTTCCCCTCCCCCCTCCCCGCCTTCACTTCCCCTCCCCTTCCTTCCTTCCCTCCCCCTCCCAGCCCTTCCTTCCCTTCCCCCTCCCCTTCCTTCCTTCCCTCCCCTCCCAGCCCTTCTCTTCCTCCTCCTCCCCTTCCTTCCTTCCCTCCCCCCCTATCCTTCCTTCCTTCGCTCCACCTCCCCGCCCTTCCTTCACTCCCTCCCAGCCCTTCCCTCCTTTCACCCTCCCCTTCCTTCCTTCCCTCCCCCTCCCTCTGTCGGCACGCCCCTCCCCTTCCTTCCTTCCCTCCCCCTCCCCTCCCCTCCCCTCCCTCTGCCGGCACGCACCACTCGGCAGGGAATCACCATCTGCCTTCCCTCGCATCACATCCAGGCCGGAACTGAACGTGACAAGAATAATCGACAACATGATCAATGCACAACTTCCATTTATGATATTTTTTTTTTTGTTAATCTACACACGAGTTGCACTACACAGACTGATATTGAAGGGGAGGCAAAGGGGAAGCTATTTGATGTATGTGTGCTGTGTATGTGTGGGTGGGTGGGTGGGTGTGTGTGGTGTGTGTAAAAATGTCAAAACTGGTTTTTTTTTTTTTTTTTTTTTTGGGTGTGTGCGCGCGTCTGATCGTCACTACTATAACGCTGATCACCCCACGACACCAGCCTCCGAAGTGACATGACCACCTCTAGGCATGGCGTCGCCTCTCACGTCGTGGTGCTCGGGACGCGACACATCAAACGGCGATCTACTTTTTTTTTATGTTCTTTTTGTTTTCGGAAAGTTGGAAGGTAATGTCACAGCCGTTCTTGCACACACCACACACACACACACACACACCACACACACACACACACAACACACACACATACACACATACACACACACACAACATACACACATACACACACACACACACACACACACACACACACACACACACACACACACACACACACACACACACACACACACACACACACACACACACACACACACACACACACACACACACACACACACACACACACACACACACACACACACACCACACACACACACACACACACACACACACGCACACGCACACGCACACGCACACACACAGACACACACACAGACACACACACACAGACACAGACACACACACATACACACACACGCACACGCACACGCACACGCACACGCACACACATATACACACACACGCACACACGCGACACCTGCGTCATCGTATACCCGAGGCTGTGGTCCCAAAGTTAAGAAAAATTGTTTGAAGAATGTTTCGTCATGTTATTCTCGATATAAAGCGTCGCGGTGGCTGCAAAATTAATGGTGAATGTAACATACAGTTTAGCCATGCAGGGTTATATACAGGAATGTCAGGCTGCATCACAAACGTTTTCCCTCAGTTTATTGATGTGTTCAGTCCTTTAAAGGGAAAAAAGTTCAACATCAAAGACCGGGAGCCGCAAGGGAGACATGGAGTTTTTTTGTTGTTGTTTTTAGTAGAGTTTCCCATGTTGGACGGAAAGTAATGTTTGCTTCCGACACACTGCATGTAAACACAACTTTCCGGGTAATTGCTGGGCTCTTATACTTATTCCTACTTATACTTTATATATATATTTATCTCCTCCATTACTTCCAGTTAGAAGGAACCTGATTGCCTGAGCAAAATAATGTAAATAATAATAATAATAATAATTTTATTCTCACCCGAAGGCATACAAGAAAAAACAACAACATAATATATGGACGAGGAATGAACTTAAGTACTAAAGCAAATAATTGATAATAGCTATATACCTCATTAATAATAATAATAATTTTAATATTACCCGGAGGCATACAGGCCAAAAAACAACAACAGTAAAACAAAGAGTTGCATAAGAATATATAGTAATGAACATATATTAATGCCTCACGAATAATGTTATGAAAATATTTTTGAAACTCAGTGTATACGTCAAGGAAGGAAAATATTAAATGTTGGTCCAAGCTTCATCCGCTGTCACAAATGTATGCAACTTTCTGAAAGTTCTGACGGAACATTTTCTTGGCGTGTTGAGGCGGCGTGACCACCAGGGCGGGAGGCAGGGGCGTGCGTGGGCGTGGCATAGCTGAGGGCGTGGGCGTGGCATAGCTGAGGGCGTGGGCGTGGCATAGCTGAGGACGTGGGCGTGGCATAGCTGAGGGCGTGGCCGTGGCATAGCTGAGGGCGTGGGCGTGGCATAGCGTGTGCGGTGCTCCTGACTTTGTTTTTATACCGATATGACTTTTTATTTTATGACTTTATTATTAATGCCGGTATTACTTTATATAAAAACATTTTCATTTTCATAACATTACTCGTGAGGCATTAACCCCTTCACGCCCAGATCTTTCCTTTGCTAAAAAAAATCGTATGTTGTCGAGCCACAAAATTACGAAAAGTAACTAAATATACCAAATTAGTTAGTGGACAAGGATACTAAACAGGTCATATCTATAAATATTACTTATAGTCACTAAAAAGCATATAATGGTAGCTAAATTACAATGGAAATTACGTTCTGGGTCGCAAGGCGTTAATACTAAATGTTCATTATTATTCTTTGCCTGTTCTTTTAATGCTGATATTACTTTATATAAAAAACATTTTCATAACATTACTCGTGAGGCATTAATACTATATTTTCATTACTATTCTTTGCTTGTTCCTTATCCTTGTTAAAGAAAACAACAAAGACGGAACGTGCGATGTATTAACACACGAGAGTCGCAATGCGCAGTCTGCCGAAATTTACTGGAGCCCTGGCGTCATAATTCTGTGAGGTGAGTGTTGCGCAGCGGACTCTTCCAGGGCTGTGGCGGGAGGCATATTCCCGTTCTCTATGCGAGTATGTGATTTTCGAGTGAAGACGCTTGGCTGTAGCTCCGAAACTAACCATAGGATAATCTTGAAAATACCCTCATTGTGATTCCCACGCAAAGTTTCCATGAAGTTTTCAGGACCATGTAACCTACCCTATCCGTAACCTAACGTAACCTAACCTGACGTGTTCAAGAGTAAGCGCCACACACTTCCAGAAAACGGGAATATGCTGGCGGGTTAGGGCTGCAGGTAGCGGGGCGGGTAATGAGGCAGCCATCAAGGACTTACCGGCGGTGCTGCCTGCTGAACTCTGCGCCGCCTTTCATCTCCCGAGGTTTTTATTCTCTAACTGCTTGCATTAGCGAGATTTTAACACGAATTCTCATGGGTCAGATTTACAGCTGGTGCAGGAGTAGAAAAATGCCTAATAAGTACGTAGATGATACGCCCTACACAAGGCTGATTCAGTGGCGTGGCGCATGCGAGTGGCGGTGTGAAGGCCTGACTGTACTTTACCGCTGGACTGTGACTGTTAGTGACTGTGTTAGGAAACTCACTATCAATAGCCACCTCGGAAAAGGTAACAATATTTATAAGTGTACGAAAATTGTTGTCATAATAACACAACAAGCACAGACCCTACACACACGGCTCTCACTATCAACAGCCACCTCGGAGAAAAATGTACAATATTAATAAGTACAAAAATAGTGAGCAAAGCAAACATCTGATCAGGCAGTTACTGAGGAGCTTGGTGCAGCAAAGGAACATCTGATCAGGCAGTTACTGAGGAGCCTGGTGCAGCAAAGGAACAGATGATCAGGCAGTTACTGAGGAGCTTGGTGCAGCAAAGGAACATCTGATCAGGCAGTTACTGAGGAGCCTGGTGCAGCAAAGGAACAGATGATCAGGCAGTTACTGAGGAGCTTGGTGCAGCAAAGGAACAGATGATCAGGCAGTTACTGAGGAGCTTGGTGCAGCAAAGGAACACCTGATCAGGCAGTTACTGAGGAGCCTGGTGCAGCAAAGGAACATCTGATCAGGCAGTTACTGAGGAGCCTGGTGCAGCAAAGGAACATCTGATCAGACAGTTACTGAGGAGCCTGGTGCAGCAAAGGAACACCTGATCAGGCAGTTACTGAGGAGCTTGGTGCAGCAAAGGAACAGATGATCAGGCAGTTACTGAGGAGCTTGGTGCAGCAAAGGAACACCTGATCAGGCAGTTACTGAGGAGCTTGGTGCATCAAAGGAACACCTGATCAGGCAGTTACTGAGGAGCCTGGTGCAGCAAAGGAACATCTGATGAGGCAGTTACTGAGGAGCTTGGTGCAGCAAAGGAGCACCTGATCAGGCAGTTACTGAGGAGCTTGGTGCAGCAAAGGAACACAGCGGGAACAGCGAGGAAACATTCTGATCAGCTGAGAGCCTCAAGGCATACTCTGGGCCGATTTCTTAGTCCTTTGGTAAGCTCCCTAACCAAAAGCCTTACCAACCTGGTCACAGTCCTTACTAACAAAGAGATCCGATTTCTTAGTCGCTGTTTTCGTGAACCAGGAGCTCCCCAACATGGTAAGGATACCAACGAATCAAAGACGGCAGATTCGGTACTGTTGGTATGCCTGAGTGGCGGAAAATGTAAATATTCCATCCAAAGTCAGTAAATAATTACTATTTACACACATATAAATAATAACAACGATTATTTATAATATTCTACCTTAATTTATAAATTATATTTTGTTGTATTTGATTATATATAAATTATATTATATTAAATTATATATAATTTAAATTTATATTTATCATTATTACTTTTATTTACAATAACAAGTTCACATATAACCACTTTTGTATATCTTACGCATATATACCTACAATATTACTGAACTATAGAAGAATATAGGGTGACAGATAAAATAATTTATTAAGGCAGATGGCCGTGAAAAATATGTTGTCTGCTTGACAGCTGGTGACGTGCATTCACCGCGGCCATCCAAGTTCTTTTTAAACTTTTCTTTTTCTTTCATTATAACCCTCTAACGTGTTGATGCGTTGTCTGATAATTTTTTACATCTTTTTTAGAAGAAAATATAACCATATGGAAGGAGGAATTAGTGGTATTTGATAAATAATTGCATTAGTAAGCACTGTTGGGGAGGCACTAGGCTCCCCAACCCGGCGTCCCCAAAGGTTCCAATCTATGGTATCGATACAAACCAACAGCGGCCCAAAAGACGACTAAGAAATCGGATTTTGTTGTTGGGGATGGAAATGGCCGCTCGTTGGTAAGGACCCCAACGAAAGGGGACGACTGAGAAATCGGCAGTCAGACTATACGCTCTTTGGTTGGCTGATCACATTTACACCTTTATAGTGTTATGGCTTGATACCTTAAATTCCCAGCTGTATGGACAAGAAAGAAAAANGAAAGGGATCCACGATCAAGACGCAGCTTCGGTACTGTTGGTATCCTGAGTGCGGAAAATGTAAATATTCTACCAAAGTCAGTAAATATTGCTATTTACCACATATAATAATAAAAACGATTATTTATAATATTCTACCTTAATTTAAAAATTAATTTTTGTTATTTGATTTTATAAATTATATTATTTTAAAATTTATATATAATTTAAATTTATATTTATCATTATTACTTTTTATTTACAATAACAAGTTCACATATAACCACTTTTGTATATCTTACGCATATATACCTACAATATTACTGAACTATAGAAGAATACAGGGTGACAGATAAAATAATTTATTAAGGCAGATGGCCGTGAAAAATATTTTGTCTGCTTGACAGGTGGTGACGTGCATTCACCGCGGCCATCCAAGTTCTTTTTAAACTTTTCTTTTTCTTTCATTATAACCCTCTAACGTGTTGATGCGTTGTCTGGTAATTTTTTACATATTTTTTAGAAGAAAATATAACCATATGGAAGGAGGAATTAGTGGTATTTGATAAATAATTGCATTAGTAAGCACTGTTGGGGAGGCACTAGGCTCCCCAACCCGGCGTCCCCAAAGGTTCCAATCTATGGTATCGATACAAACCAACAGCGGCCCAAAAGACGACTAAGAAATCGGATTTTGTTGTTGGGGATGGAAATGGCCGCTCGTTGGTAAGGACCCCAACGAAAGGGGACGACTGAGAAATCGGCAGTCAGACTATACGCTTTTTGGTTGGCTGATCACATTTACACCTTTATTTGGGGGAAATTCCAGCTGTATGAGAACGAGAGAAAAGAAATCTTGAAGCGTAAGTGTTATGGACTTGCATTAACCCCTTCACGCCCATATCTTTCCTTTGCTATAAAAATTCGTCTGTTGTTACCCATACAATTACAAAAAGTGACTAAATAAACCAAATTAGCGGACAAGGATACTAAATAGGTCATATCTATAAAATACTGCTTATATTCACTAAAAGTTGTCTAATGATACCTAAATTACAAGGAAAATTACGTTCTGGGTCTCGAAGGGTTAACCTGCAGACCTAAGTTTGTGTATCAATCAGAAAGAAGCTCAAGACAGAAGATTATCATTGTCCCAACTTTACGTCCATAGCTATACAGCAGCAACACCTTCAGGCATTCCCTATCTCCATAGACAGCGGTAATTAATTAGATCTTGTCTTGTAATGTCCTCTGCGGCGAAACTATCAGGTTATGTTCGAAGTGACTTATTTCTTGATTAACTTGGCTGTGACCTCTTGTGTCTGTCCGGGATTCATGTTCTTGTGTCTGTCTGGGATTTCTGTTCTTTGCATCACCCTGTCTGAGGTACACTGCGCACATCCCCCCCCCCCTCCCCCATCTACGCCTTGTGAGTTATCTGATGTATTTTTCTCGGGCTGACAATGTTGAAAATTGACAGTTTTCAGCCCTTTTTTTTTTTTTTTTTCCCTTTGCAATGTTTAGTTTTTTTTCAAGTAATTATGTTCCCTGATAAATATCTTATTTATAGCTATGTTAGACACATACAGTTTTGTTTGTTAATCTTTTAAAAGTTTGGACATTCTAAAGCAGTGGTTCTCAACCTTTTTCACTCCATTCCCCCCTTCATGAATTCTCAACATTCGTGTGGCTCCCCTTCATTTTTCTCCCAAATCCCACCCCGCCAAAAAATAAAAAAAAAAAAAAAAAAAAAAAAAAGTTGAAGAGAACACCCTTGCTTTACTACAAAGTTTACAGTCATAATTATCTTATATTTGATAGATTTCTGTGATATGCTTAACTTACATCACTTGCCTACAAAAGACTAGCGGACACTAGCAAATTTGAATCTGGTTGGGAAAAAGTTCAATTAATCTCTGCATATTTTATCACACATCAGTGGGAAGGCTGATATTGTTTCTTTTCAGTCAGTTGACGAATCCGAGGTTGTGTCACTGACAATGCACATCTCATGTCGGGGTCCACATCCAATCGGTTCCGGCTCTTATTCTTGATTTGTAGAAGGGTGGAGAAACCAGACTCACATAAATAGGTAGTTGAAAAAGGCAAGAGTAGTCGAAGTGCAATCTCACTGACTTTTGGATATAACTGATGCATTGAACACCAGAATACATTCAGAGATTTTTCTTCATAGAGATATTTGGCAGCAGAATCATGTTTGAGATCAAGGAACTCGTCCTGAACATCACTGGGAATGGTAGTAATATCAAGAGTGCCAGAGAATGGATTCATTACCAAACTTCCCTTCTTCCTCCTCGAATTCTGGGAAGTACCTATTAAGTTCACTTTCCAAGGATCTCAGATGCTGAGTGATTTCAGTTTTAAGTAATGGGTCAAGCAGATTTATCTTCTTCATTCTCGTCAAGGACAGCTGAAAGGTTTTCAAACATGGCAACATTCCCGGCACCGACTTTCCTTTGCCAATTCTGGAGCTTGGCAAGAAATCCACGAAGACAATCCATCAGGTGAAACACATTTCTTTCCTTGCCCTGTAGCTTCAGATTCAACCTATTTAGCTGCTCAAATATATCTGCTAAATATGCAAGACGTGGCTCCCACAAAACCTCATTGAAGTGACTCAACAGATTATCTTTCCCTTGCATTTCCAGGAACAATTTAAGCTTCCCCCGAAGTTCAAACACTCGATTCACAACATTGCCCTTGGAAAGCCAGCGCACTTTGGAGTAAAAGAGGAGAGCTTCATGCTCCGAATCCATGTCTCTACAAAGGTTCTGGAAAAAGCGAGAGTTCAGAGCTCCAGCTTTTACAAAGTTGACGCATTTGACCACTGCCTCCAGGATCTTGCAAAGTTCATCAGGGAGGGTTTTCGACGCCAGTGCAAAACGATGGATCATACAATGAACCCCCTTGGCATTCAGAGCTACTTCCTTGACACACTTCTGGATCCCTGATTTTGATCCCAGCATCGCTGGAGCCCCGTCTGTACAGACTCCACAACAATTTTCCCAGGGGATCCTGTTAGCTTTGAAGAAAGAAGATCGCTTTTCCATCACATCTTTAGCTGTTGTGGTGGTCTCAAGCTGTGTACATAACAGATATTCTTCCTTGATATCACACAAGAAAACATACCTAACAAACACGAGTAGCTGTGCACAAGAACTCACATCCGTTGACTCATCCAGCTGTATTGCAAACATACCAGTTGGAGACGATTTGATCTCCTGTATCACTTTTTCCTTTATGTCATCTAACATTTCATTAATTCTCCGCTTCACTGTGTCGTTTGACAAGGAAATTTGTTGAATTTTACGTTCACTTGCATCTCCAAGAACACGCTTGACCATCTTTAAAGTACATGGCTTGATTAAGGTTTCACCAATTGTGTGGGGCTTCTTTTGCTTCGCTATTTCGAGGGCAACCTCGTATGATGCTTCAACTACACTTGAGGTCTGTTGTTGGAAAGCACCAGTCGCATCCAGTTTCTGTTTTCCCAAACTACTTTCGTGGCGCCTGAAGAAATCGGGGTCTTTCTCAGCATACTGTGGATGGATGGTCAGCAAATGATGCTTCAACTTACTAGGCCTCATAGAATCGTTCCCCAGCACTTTGAAGCACAGTAGTACACACTGAGGTTTCTCGATGCCATCAGCGAGGATTGATGTAAATCCGTAGTTAATGTACTCTTCACTGTACTTCCGCTTCTTACTAACACTAGTAGCCATCGCAAATCTACGGAAAATAAAGAAGACAGAACATCAGAACAAACATTAAGTGATAAGACAAAAGAATGATAATGAAGGACAGATAAATAGGACAAGTGGATAAAATGACAAAACACACAAATATCCACATACATACACATCCATGGACTCACAAATTAAGCATACACACAGTCATACACAAACATACACACAGAGAGAGTAAAGATGATAAACATTCACACTCAAGCTAGCAAGCTGAAATGTACTTTCTACAGCAAGAACACGCCTCCTTTGACAAGCACTGCCCCAATTGAAATAATAATAAGAATAGCGAGTCACATCAATATTAGCACAAAAAAAAAAAAGCAGGAATACCTAAGTAGGGAATGAGCATGAAAAACAATGATACCAAAAAATAAGAAATATTTCACACACGAAAAACAGCGACCGCATTTATAATTGTCGAACAAAATAAATAACACAGTATATGGTTCAGAATCAATTATACCCACATGTTTACGTGATGATATCCCAGGCCACACTGAGATCATTCGATCGCCTCTCTCCCTCTGTCTCCCGGTGACTCACCCTCACTCACCGCCCGTGTCTCTCACCCGTCTCATACGCGTTCGTTCTCCTCCGCGTTTTCTATCACACCTACACTGCACAAACAATTACAATTTCGCACACATACATACATACACACGTACATACACATTCGTAACAATATTATGTAACAAAATTTTATTATCAACTTAATGATTAATCAATTAATTATTAAAACCAGAAAATTTTCTTCGCCAGGACAGTGATGCAAGTTTTTTTTTTTATTCATATTCCTAACATTAATTAGAAATGTATAATTTGCAACAGCCCACCATGGCCCCCTTAAATTCTTGCCATGGCCCCCAGGTTGAGAACCACTGTAGAATCTAAAGTAATTATGTATCCCTCGCCCTCCAGCACACACCATCCAATTACACCTCTGCCTTGCCCTCAGCTCCTCCTTTGTCTGCTACACTTGAGCTCCTGCCAATACCCAGCCTCGCTACCTCTTTATACACTGCAAACACCATTACCGCGTCACTCAAGGCTATGCAAGTTAATCACACTGTCAAGGATCCTGCAACGTCTGGACTCGCGCTCCTTCAGGAAGTAAACATTTCGATCACACATCATCTCAACTATAGTGTCAGTTGAAGGATAGACAGAAATACCTTCTGACAACAGTGTTCCTATCTGAGTATTCTAATCGTTGCAAGGTTACGCGTTTCATCTACACACTAAGAAAAAAAGGTGCAACTTTGCACATTTAAAGGTGCAAAATATGTCACGGGTGTTGCACCTTTAAGGGTGCACAGTTGCACCCATAAGGGTGCAAAGTTGCACATCTTAAGGTGCAACCCCCCCTAAGGGTGCAAATGTGCACCCTTATTGAAGGTGCAAGATCTGTGACACATTTTGCACCTTTTTTTCTTCGTGTGTATAGCAGCTGGCGGGCTTTTTGCTACTACTTTTTTCTGCTCTTGAACAATCCCTCATGATGTAAAGAAAAAAAAAGAAAAAAAAAAAAAATTGCAAAGCCCACCACGAGTCACACACACAACACACACACACACACCCCACACCCCACAAACACCACACACACACACACACACCAGCACACACACCATACAGTCCTTAGTCATCATAGGCCCCATATGCAAGCATTTTCTTCGACCCTTGCACCACGCAGCGGCAAGCACGAATAATTTTAAAACCGCCACCCGTTGCGTTCCACTGGTTGGCGTTGCTTCACTGGTTGCGTTGTCGCATGCCTTGTACTTCTGTCCTTATTCCATCATTAAAAAATTTTTTTTGTCTTCCCAGATCCATTACAGGGCGAGTTTTCACATACCAAGAGTGAGATGCATACATCTGAATGCCACGTGTCCCATATTAATGTAAATTAGGTGGCAGGAGGCCTTATTTGTTGTGCCTAAGTGGTGACGAGGGAAGCGGCGGTTGGTGGAGGGGGTCCGGCCATATTGCTTTGTGCGACTGCGGGACGTGTTCAATGTACTCATAAGCATCACTCAGGGGGCCCATTTTTCTACATCAAGCCTATCAGATAAGTGGCCGAACCTCTAACAAAGCTATATTTTTAATGGCAGAAATGATAAATTAGGCTAGTAAAAAGGAATTAGATTGGTGTAAAACAGTCAAAATACTGATGCTGCCTTGGACTCGCTTGTGTTGGTACGAACCTGCCCAAATCTCCACATGGCCGGCATTTCTTTGACTATCCCACCGGTGGAGATACGACGGTCGGAATCTCCACCTGCCGGATTTGACGAGCATTCTTGCATTTAGCCCATAGTCCCACCACGTAAGGTAGTTGTGAAGATCAGGCAATCGCGATACAGCTCAACAGTCTTGGTGTCATCAGTGGTTTACATGAGTGTTTGTTATGCACGCCGATAGGTAACCTGTCATCACCTCGCTGGCATACGTGACGCTTCAGGGAGGTGAATGCAATACCCTGGCTGTAAATATTGAATGATAAAAGTGAGTGAGTGAGTGACAGAAATGTGTAACATGAGTGAAATCTCGTGTGTCGTCACACGCACACGCACACCCACAACACACACACACACGCGGCTGCGCCACAACAACACACACACACACGACACACACACGCACACACAACACACACACACACACACACCACACACACACACACACCACACACAACAACAACACACACACAAACACACACACACACACACACGCACACACACACACCACACACACACACACCACACACACACACACACACACACACACACGACACACACACACACCACACACAACACACCACACACACACACACACACACACACACACCACACACACACAAGACATCCACACAACACACACACACACCACACACACACACTCACCCACACACACACACACACACACCACACACACACACACAAACACACACACACATCACACACACACACACACATCACGACACACACAACACCACACACACACACAACCACACACCACACACACAACACACACCACACACACACATCGACACACACACACCACACACACCACACAGCACACACACCACACACACACACCACACACAACCCACACACACACACACACTACACCACACACCCACACACACACACACACACACACACACACACACACACACACACACACACACACACACACACACACACACACGACACACACACACACACACACCACACACACCAACACACACACCAACACACACACACACACACACACACCACACACCCACACCACACACACACACCCACAACACACACCACACACACACACCATCAACGACACACACACACACACCACACCACACACACGACACACACAGACACACACACACACCCACACACACACACACACACAACACACACACACACACACACACACACACACAGCACACACACACACACACACACACACACACACACACACACACACATACATCAATGGAATACACTACCAGAGAAAGTGGTGTGTTTATATAGTAGCGATTCATAACTTTAAAGAAAAATATAATTGTGTATTACAGTAAAAGACGGGATGGACATTATACGCGCTTAACTCAATCCTGTAAATATATATAAATAGGTAAAAATAGGTCACATACACTAAAGAAAATCATGCAGTAATGACTTACTAATACGTTTGTTCAGTTGGTTAGATGAGGGAAGTGAGACCGCGCCACACTCACACTAAGGTCGCCACAATGACAACAAGATGACGCTGCCTCCTGACGCTCCCTCCAACAAAGGTAGAGTGCATGGAGACCTATAGTACACCTGTCACCTCATATATTATTTGTCCCTTCTCCTCCTGTCACTTCTTCCCGTTATCCATAAAGTATTCATCCCTCCTTCCATCCATCTCTCCGTCCATCCCTCCCTCCCTCCCTCCCTCCCTCCCTCCCTCCCTATATCTCTCCCTCCCTCCCTATATCTCTCCTCGAACAGACGTAACCATTTCATCACGTTCTTTCTGCATCACCACACCTATCATGCCCACGGGAGGGAGCGGCAACCCCCCACGGCGCCTCTTCACCACTCAAGCCAGAGCTGCCGGGCGAGTGGCGAATTTTTTTTTCCCACCTAGATTTGCGGTGAATATAGTGAATGGCCGGAGATCTGCCGTCACACGCATGGCTAACGCACGTGGGGGATGTGGCTTTGATGTTATGCGTATCAGGAAACTAACCACAAGATGTTCTTGAGTTATAACTAAAATAACCTTCATTTTGATTCCCACACAAAGGTACCTTTGGGGTCTGTACCTGAATCTAACCTAACCTTTGCGAACCTGCTTGGGAAAAAAAAAAACTAACTAACCTAACCTACGGTCGACCTAACCTTAACATTTGCGAACCTGCTTGGGGAAAAAAAATTCGCGGGCGGGTGACTGCGAGCACCACACACCGGCCTTAACCCCTTCAAGCTCAAATCTTTCCTTTGCTATAAAAAATCGTCCGTTCTTAGCCATAAAATTACGAAAAGTAACTAAATATACCAAATTAGCTAGTGGACAAGAATACTAAACAGGTCATATCTATAAAACATTCCTTATATTTACTAAAAATCGTCTAATGGTGGCTAAATTACAATGGAAATAACGTTCTGGGCCTCAAGGGGTAATGTACACTAATGCCCAGCAATAGAAACACGCCGGAGCCGCGTCTCATTCCTCACCCGATAACCTGGCTTCCTAAGGGCTTCCCACGATACCCTATTAGACAAGGCATCTTTACGGTAGCCGGTTCGTACCGAGAGTTACTGAAATAGGTACCCAGATATGCTTTTTTTGTTTACATCACGAAGGACTGGCCATGCGAAGAAAAAAAAAGAGGTAACAAAAAGCACCGCTAGTGGCCCGTCCCCTATAACAGAAGACGTAAGATATAAAGAAAGGGATGCAGGGGACAATTTAGTTTCGTTTATATAATAAGCTGCCGTTTGGGCCCCCCGTGTTCTGGTGTGAGGATATAATGGGGCACCAAATGCTTGATTGTGTGGCTTAATGACGTGGGTAGTTTAACCCCTTCACGCCCCGATCTTGCCTTTTTAAAAAAAGCGTAGTTGTCGAGCCATAAAATTACGAAAATTACTAAATATGACCAATTTATTAGTCGACAAGGATACTAAACAAGTCATATCTATTAAATATTGCTTATATTTCACTAAGAATCGTCTTTGGTAGTCCAGAGTACAATGGAAATTTACGTCTGTGCCTCAAGGTTGATAAGCCATAAATCCCAAAGCTTTCCTTTTGCGGCCTCTCAACGACCCACCACCCTATTAGAACCCCGGGATCAGCATCGACCAGTGTGAGCGTGGACCCAATGCTCGTCCTCAGCCACCCGGCGCCTCAGGATATCAGGTAGCGGCCTCTGTGTCCTGCCATGTAACAAGTGGTGATTTGACACCTAGTTCATCCTGTGATAACCCATGAATGCTCCTCAGGTACTTATTATCCGGGGTGTTGATACGTATGTTTAAGTAGCTTTCTAGCTGAATGCCTTGCCAAATGGAGCGCCAACGTTCTGGAGTAGCGGGTAATTCCTGCCACTCATGTATTGACAACTTCATGGAGCGCCGTGAGTCCAGGCAATGCGTCGTGTGACTTCACGGCCAGGCTTGCCATTGTTGCAACCACGCTACTGAGGTGCGAAACTCCCCGAGACCTCCATGGGCTCACCACACACACCAACACACACACACATTCAAGCACACACACACACACACACACACACACACACACACACACACACACACACACACACCTTCTCCGTAGTGTAGGGGTAGCACGCTCGGCTCACAACAGAGAAGTCCCGGGTTCGATCCCCGGGCGGAGCGGAAATAGATGGGCTGTTTCCTTAAAACCCGAGCCCCTGTCCACCCAGCAGTGAATGGGTACCGGGTGTTAGCCGGGAGTTTGTGACCCGCCTCCCGGGGTGGTGGTTTCGGCCAACACTAAATGCTATAGATGAATGATATGATGAAGAAGATATGGAGACGGGGCCATACGAGTGTAGCTCAGACCCTGTAAAATACAACTAGTTGAATACACACACCTGCCACACCTTGTGGCGCGCCATTCTGTGGTAGCCGTTCGAATCCTCACTGCTCCCGGGGTTTTTTCACTGACAAATTAGGATGGTTACTGTCCCCTTTGAGCAAGAGGATGGGTGTGTGTGGTGTGTGAAGCATTACCCAAAGATCGGTAATAATGAGCAAGCTCGCACCGGGAGGGTGAAACGCGATCGCAAGTCTGACTCGCGTGGACAAGACCATGGGTGAATAACACTTGTAGGGTGGCGAACTTGGAGAACGTAAGATTAGTTTTTAAGCATACTCATCAAACAAAATAATTATAAAGTGAATTAGTATAGCGTCTAAAATCGTAGAAACCTACGTACTATTTATAGTGTTTCTCGAGGATCAGAGACAGACAAGCGTTACGATAAACCCTGTCATTGGAAAACCCTAATAACACGTTATGAACTGCGGGGAAGGCGAAGGACGCCCCCACTAGTGGTGGAGAGAGAGAGAGAAGAGAGAGAGAGAGAGAGAGAGAGAGAGAGAGAGAGAGAGAGAGAGAGAGAGAGAGAGAGAGAGAGAGAGAGAATAGTAAGGCTGGAGTGTAGTCAGTGTGGCGGCTATAAGTGAGTCTTCAACCAACATTATGTATAGTGGAGACCATTCCTTCCCATGCATACCACCGTGGCCACCGAGAGACAAGGCCTGCTACATCATCCGTGACGTCACACCATGTCGATCCCACCCGCTCCACTCCCCGTACAAGTTTACCTACCTAATATAATGTTTATCAGTATAAAAGATATACTGTTATCTTCGGAAATGTTTGTTCTATAATTATTATCAATCAAACATCGTAAACACACAAAGAATCCATTATGAGACTTTCAAGAAATAATGCATTACTTAACCTCTTCTCGCCATTTAATATTTTGAGTGAAAACTTTTGTACATGGAAAACCTCAATATAACGGAATCGCATTATCTTTCCATTGATAGAACATATTTCGTTTTAGTCATAAATGAGTTATGCAGTATGCATAAATTAGCGTTAACTAAATATTAAAAATCATGAAAATCGGTTAATTTCCTACCTAAATAATATGTTTATCAGTATAAAAGATATACATGTTACATCTTTGGAAACTTTTGTTCTAATAATATTATCCAATAAAAAACAGTAAAAAACACACAAAAGAAATGCCATTATGAAACTTTCAGAAATTGCATTACTTCTTCGCCATTTAATATTTTGCGTGAAACTTTTACAGGAGAGCTCAATAGAAGCCGAAATCCGCATTAGCTTTCCATTGATATATTTCCTTTTCTGAAAATGAGTTAGCAGCATGCATAAATAGCGTTAACTAAGTAAATAACATCATGAAATCAGGTAATTTTTCCCGAGTGATGAGGTTATTTATTTAGTTAACGCTAATTTTGTATGGTTCTAATACATTATTATTTTTCGAGACAATCCTATGGTTAGTGCGGATCTACAAGCCAACGACTGCACTCTGAACAACATACTACTTGGCATAGAGAACGGGACTAATGCTTCGGACCGCTATATGGGTGATCTTGATTGAAGTTTGCCTGTGTTTGTTTTTAGCATTTATCCGCGAACAATTAAACAGTGTACAGTATTTTTTTTTTTATACTTACCAATTACATAAAACATACGAAAGTAAAGGAACTACAAGATGCCGTGCAGACCTACACGAGTTAGATTCCTGTTACTAACTCTACCTACACCCCTCTCCTTCCCATACATGATTTATCCAGACTCCTTTTAAAGACCACCAATAGACTCCGCAATTGACCACCTGACGACTTAGTCCATTCCAATCATTCACCACCCTATTTGAGAACCAGTTTCTCCCTATTTCCTTTTTAAATTACGCTTTTTCCAGACTTTATCCGTTACTGATCTTGTTCTACCCTGTTTTACTAGCCGTATACAATTTCTTATATCGCCTATATTGTATACCGTTTATCCACTTAAAAACTCCTATCCGATCAACTCCTTACTCTACTCCTCTTCCGAGTGAGTGTAAATTTTATAGTTTTCTATCTCTCTCAATAACTAAAGTTACGCATCCCATGAAATAATTTTGTCATCCGTCTCTGCACTGATTCTAACAAGGCAATATCCATCCTGTATACGGAGACCAAAACTGAACCGCTTAGTCGAGGTGAGGTCTGACTAGAGCAATAAAGCCTTAGAATAACCTCAGCACTTCTACTTTTGACACTCCCGGTAATAAATCCTAACACCCTGTGTGGCTCGATTTCTATCCTCAATCCTTGCTTCCCTAGGACGGACGGTCCTGAGTCTTCCCGCACTCCCGATCTTTCTCACCTTCTGATCTTTTTCAGCGATACATTGCGTATGGTGTATCTATTACAGGATTTTTCCTACCCGCATTCATTCCTACACGTGTCAATATAAATTCCAATCAGCCACCTATCTCCCACTCCTTTAATTTTATCTAAGTCTCCTTGCCAAAATATTTACATCAGACTGTGATCTAATATCCTCCCTACCTTAGTATCATCCGCAAACTTCCTGATATTACTACTAATCCACTATCCAAGTCGTTGATGTAAATAAAAAATAGTACTGGACCCAAAACAAACCCTTGTGGAACCCACTCGTTTACCCCCGCCCCATTCAGATTTAGAAACCATTATTGTAACCCTTTGTTGCCTAATTACTATAGTTGTTGTGTGAACAGTATTTGAGAATTCTATTACATGGAAGGAATTGACTTCATTTCATACTACTGAAAGTTGATGGAAAATCATCAAAATCTTCTTCAATCTTTAATCAAACGCGTGACAGAGTACTACCGCCATGTAATGGTGGTTTATAAATGTATGATACAGAAGCATCAGGAGTCAGAATTATTATGTCAAAGGCTTACTTTTCACGGTAAAATAGTACGTATATAACACAACTGGCATCCGCCTACGTGTGGTTGCCAGATCCATGGATTTCCCAGTTTCTAATTTTCTATATATATGTTGTTGAATCAGTATTATATATATAATATAATATATATATATATATAGATATATATATATATATATATATATATAATGCATATAATATATATATATAATATATTATATATATATATATATATATATTGATATTATATATATATATATCTAGGCATATATATATATCTCTCTGCCTATTCATAATATATCTAATATCATAATACATATATATATACTTATCTCTATACTATATATATAGATATATATGCAATATATATATATATGTATATATATATAGATGCATATATATCTCTATATCTCTATCTATCTCTATATATCTCTATATATATATATATATATATATATATCTAAAGCTTGAAAAGGAATGACAAAAAAGTATGTGTTCTTTTCTGTATACATACAATCGGTTCAACAAAATGAGTCTAGTACACCACAAAATCATGTTTTCCTGGTACTGAATACCATCCCATTATAGAAGAACGGTTAGTTTTGAATTCGGACGAGAAATTGACAATATTTGTGAACTATATAAAGTATAAATCTTGTATTCCGGTACCAACAGAACAAAAAGGTCAATACACACTAACAGGCAATAATTTACTTCTCTGTGCTTTGCTCACTAGGGATTCCAAAGAGATTGGGTCAGTTTAGGTATTATTTTTCAGGTCAAATCGTGAGCTGACCTTCATATAACTGCCTGGGATGACAGGGAGTAAAATGCGTAGATAATCTGCCGACAGTTGTGAAGTTAAGTTTTTGCCGAGTTAAGAAACCTTGCGGTGTAGAAAGGCTGTTGTGTTGCGGTGTGGTTGTTGCCGCGATGACAGACGCGTGGCATGACGGTCATTACCTGCGTGGCGAGAAAGGAAGGAACACGAATTAATATAATATAACGAGAATATTAACGAACTATTACAACGGACGAATAGATATAAAAACAAGATAGTAATTATTGTATACTAGCCGCAAATCCCGCCCTCCGGGCGACTTTTGGCTAGCTCCTGCGGAGGGCTATTGGTGGGCCTTAGGCCCACCACCTGTGTTTTGGTGGGCCGAAGGCCCACCAAACATGGACTCTCCAGATAGCCCCTTCTAACTTTCCTGAAATCAGGATGTAGAAATGTATGTTATTCCCCCCACCCTTCACTCACCCATTACCCATCACCCCCCCACCCATTCACTCACCCATTACCCATCACCCCCACCCATTCACTCACCCATTACCCCCCACCCATTCACTCACCCATTACCCACCACCACAAACCCATCACTCACCCATTACCCCTCACCCCCCACCCATTCACTCACCCATTACCCATTACCCCCACCCATTTTACTCACCCCTTACCCATCACCACACACCCATTACCCATCACCCCCCACCCCCTTCACTCACCCATTACCCATCACCCCCCACCATTCACTCACCCATTACCCATCACCCCCCACCCATTCACTCACCCAATTTTCCCATCAAACCCCACACCCATTCACTCACCCATTACCCATCACCCCCCACCCATTCACCTCACCCCTTACCCATCACCACACACCCATTCAATCACCCATTACCCATCACCCCCCACCCTTCACTCACCCCTTACCCATCACCTCCCACCCATTCACTCACCCATTACCCATCACCACACACCCATTCACTCACCACCTTACCCATCACCCCCCACCCATTCACTCACCCATTTCCCCATCACCACACCCCATTACCCATCACCCCCCACCTATTCACTCACCCCCCACCCATTCACTCACCCATTACCCATCACCACACACCCATTCACTCACCCATTACCCATCACCCCCCCACCCATTCCCCTCACCCATTACTCCCTTTACCCCTCACCCATTCACTCACCCAACCCACACCCCCCACCCCTTCACTCACCCATTACCCATCACCCCACCCCCCATTCACTCACCCATTACCCATCACCACACACCCTTCACTCACCCATTACCCATCACCCCCCACCCATCAAATCACCCAAATTTCCCATCACCCCCCACCCATTCACTCACCCGTTACCCATCACCACACACCCATTCACTCAACCCATTACCCATCACCGCAAAGCCGCCCTCCGGGCGGACTTTTTGGCTAAACTCCTGCGAAGGGCTATTGGTGGGCCTTCGTCCACCACCTGTGTTTGGTGGGCCTTCGGCCCCCCAAAAATGGACTCTCCAGATAGTTCCTTCTAACTTTCCTGAAATCATGGATGTAGAAATGTATGTATTCCCCCCCACCCATTCACTCACCCATTACCCATCACCCCCACCCATTCACTCACCCATTACCCATCACCCCCCCCCACCATTCATTCACCCATTACCCATCACCCCCCACCCATTAACTAAACCCATTACCCATCACCACACACCCATTCACTCACCCATTACCCATCACCCCCCACCTATTCCCTCACCATCACCCCCAACCCATCACCCCCCACCCATTCACTCACCCATCACCCCACACCCATTACCCATCACCCACCCATTCACTCACCCTTTACCCATCACCCTACATCAAGGCTTCCTCAATCTCGCAACCCATTTTGTTTTTCACAATTCTCGCTAATAGGCTGCTAAAAAAAAAAAGAAAAAAAGTGATCGGATCATCTCATAATTTGGGCTTATGACCTTCCCCTGGTCAACCTGTTTCCCAAAAATGTGCATATGAGGTGTTTGCGCCACGGGGGGGGGAAACCCTATACCACACACAACACAGACAGACAGGACACATTTTCCCGCTTATATTATTATAGATTATGTCATCGTCTCCATAGAAAACGTAAAGATATTTGTGATTTAATTGAACAAAAAAATAAGAAAGGGAAGGTCATTATTTGTATTATTGTTATTAAACTATCATCATTATCGGCGTCGTGTTAATAATAATAATTGCGATTTTTATGTTAACTAGCCGCAAAGCCGCCCTCCGGGCGGACTTTTTGGCTAGCTCCTGCGGAGGGCTATTGGTGGGGCCTTCGGCCCCCCACCTGTGTTTGGTGGGCCTTCGGCCCACCAAACATGGACTCTCCAGATAGCCCCTTCTAAAATTTCCTGAAATCATGGATGTAGAAATGTATGTATTCCCCCCACCCATTCACTCACCCATTACCCATCACCCCCCCCCATTCACTCACCCATTACCCATCACCCCCCACCATTCACTCACCCATTACCCATCACCACAAAACCCATTTCACTCACCCCTTACCCATCACCCCCACACCCATTCACTCACCCATTTCCCATCACCCCCCACCCATTCACTCACCCATTACCCATCCCCCCCCCCATTCACTCACCCATTACCCATCACCACCCCCCTTCACTCACCCATTACCCATCCCCCCCCACCCATCCCATCACCCCCACCCATTCACTCACCATTCCCATCGCCCTCCACCCATTTTACTCACCCATTACCCATCACCCCCCACCCATTCCTCACCCATAACCATCACCACACACCCATTACCCATCACCCCCCCACCCATTCACTCACCCATTTCCCATCACCCCCCCCCCATTCACTCACCCATTACCCATCAAACACACCCATTCACTCACCCATTACCCATCACCCCCCACCCATTCACTCCCAACCCATTAAACCCATTTACCACAACACCCATTCACCTCCCACCCCCACCATTACCCCATCAACCCCCCACCCATTCACTCAAACCCCCCCCCATTCATCACCAATTACCCATCACCACACACCCATTCACTCACCCATACCCATCACCCCCCCCATTCACTCACCCATTACCCATCACCCCCCCCCCATTCACTCACCCATTACCCATCACCAACACCCATTCACTCACCCATTACCCATCACCCCCCACCATTCCTCACCCATTACCCATCACCACACACCCATTCACTCACCCATTTACCCATCACCCCCCACCTATTCCTCACCATCACCCCCAACCCATCACCCCCCACCCATTCACTCACCCATCACCCCACAAACCCCTTACCATCCACCCCACCCATTCACTCACCCATTACCATCCCCTACATCAAGGCTTCTTCAATTCTCGCAACCCACTTTTGTTTTCACAATTCTCGCTAATAGGCTGCTAAAAAAAAAAAAAAAAGTGATCGGATCATCTCATAAATGGTTATGACCTTCCCGGTCAACCTGATTCCAAAAATGTGCCATATGAGGTTTGCGCCACGGGGGCGGAAACCCATACCACACACACACACACACACACACAAAACACACAACACACACACAGACAGACAGACAGACCACTTTCGCTTTTATTATTATAGATATTATTATAGTTGTTTTTTTTTTTTTTTTTTTTTTTTTTTTTTTTTTTTTTTTTCGTTTTTAGCCTATAGCGCCTGTAGGCATATGGAGAGTCTTGATGTTGGTCGAACTCGCCCGTTGGTGGCGCAGGCTGTATTTTTATAGTGACATCTGTGGTCTCAGGTGAAGATCCCATTTTCTATGATGTTCAGTTTAGGCGCATGCAGCCCCTTAGAGTTCACCGTCACACTAGCAATCGGCAGACAGGTATACGCTGCATGTGGGTTGCTTCGGTCACTCGACGATGGCTTTGACAGTAGCTCCTTGGTGAGACTGCAACTCGGGACCTTCTTTCTGCTCCCCTACCAGGCTCTTGAAAGAGTTGCCCCCGGCAGGATTCGAACTCGGGACATTGAGTTCAGCACTCCAAGATGCTAAACACTTGGCCACCGCCTCCCCATCATTATAATTATTGTTATTATTCACAGATACTTATATAACAGAAGGGATGCTGTATGATACTTCATTTCTTTTCAGTTTATCCGTATCATTCTTTTATCTATTTTTTTTAGCATTTTTCCTAACTTCGCTTTTATTCTTCTTTAAATTTTNAGGCAGATCAGGTTGTACATGAGTGTTGTTATGCACGCCGATAGGTTACCTGTCATCACCTCGCAGGCATGCATGGCGCTGCAGGGAGATGAATGCAATACCCTGGCTGTAAATATTGAATGATGAAAGGGAACACCACACACACACACACACACACCACACACCACACACACACACACACACACACACACACACACACACACACACACGTACACGCACACACACACGTACACACATATACATACACACACGTACACACAGATACATACACACATACACACAAGTACACACACACACACACACACACACACACACACACACACACACACACACACACACACACACACACACACACACACACACACACACACACACACACACACACACACACACACGTACACACATCAATGGAATGCACTACCAGAGAAAGTGGTGTGTGTATATAGTATACATAACTTTAAAGAAAAATATAATTGTGTATTAATTAAAAGGCGGGACGGACATTACGCGCTTGTCTCAATCCTGTAAATATATAAATAGGTAAAAATAGGTCACATACACAAAATAAAATCATGCAGTAATGAGATAAATACGTTGTTTCAGGTGATGGTGATGGAGGGAAGTGATGACCGCCACACCCATCACTAAGGTCGCCACAATGACAAGATGATGCTGCCTCCTGACGCTCCCTCCAACAAAGGTACAGTGCATGGATGTAATGGTGGTATTGGTTACTCACCGGGCAAGTCTTTCATGGGCGTGTTTGACCTACACCACGCTACCTATACCCGCTCGCTACCTACTCGCTACCCTGGCTGTTTACACAACCCTGCAGCCTTCACAACACCAACAAGCAACTGTTACACTAGTGGCAGCGGAGCAACTATTACATGGAGACCTATATTACACCTGTCATCTCATATATTATTTGTCCCTTCTCCTCCTGTCACTTCTTCCCGTTATCTATAAAGTATTCATCCCTCCTTCCCTCCCTCCCTCCCTCCCTCCCTCCCTCCCTCCCTCCCTCCCTCCCTCCCTCCCTCCCTCCCTCCCTCCCTCCCTCCCTCCCTCCCTCCCTCCATCTATCCATCCATCCCTTCAATTATCCATTCATCTATTCATCATCCCTCCATCCATCCATCCATCCATCCAGCCAGCCAGCCAGCCATGGAGGTAGTATGGGAGGTACCCATACTACCTCCATGCATGCAGCCCCCCCTCCATCTCTCCTCGAACAGACGTAACCATTTCATCACTCTTTCTGTATCATCACACCCATCATGCCCACGGGAGGGAGCGGCAACCCCCACGGCGCCGCATCACCACTTAACCCCTTGAGGCCCAGAACGTGATTTCCATTGTAATTTGGCTGCCATTAGACGATTTTTAGTGAATATAAGCAATATTTTATAGATATGACCTGTTTGGTATCCTTGTCAACTAACTAATTTGGTATATTAAGTGACTTCGTAATTTTATGGCTCGACAACACACAACTTCATATAGTAAAAGAAAGATCTGGGCGTGAAGGGGTTAATTAACACTAATGCCCACCAATAGGAACACACGCCGGGGACGCGTCTCACTACTCACCCGATAACCTGGCTTCCTAAGGGCTTCCCACGATACCCTTTTAGACAAGGCATCTTTACGGTAGCCTGTTCGTACCGAGAGTTACTGAAATTGGTACCCAAATATTCTTTTTTTGTTTACATCACGAAGGACTGGCCATGAGCACAAAAAAAGAGTTAACAAAAAGCCCGCCTAGTGGCCAGTCCCTATAAAGAAGACAGTAAGATAATAAAGAAAGGGGGATGCATGGGACAAATTAGTTCGTTTATATATAAGCTCCGTTTGGCCTCAGTGTTCTGGTGTGAGGATATAAGTGCACAAATGCTTGATTGTCTGGCTTAATGACCCTGGTAGTTAACCCCTTCACGCCCAGATCTTGCCTTTGCTATAAAAAATCGTATGTTGTCGAGCCATAAAATTACGAAAAGTAACTGAATATACCAAATTAGCTAGTCGACAAGGATGCTAAACAGATCATATCTATAAAATATTGCTTATTCACTAAAATTCGTCTTATGGTAGTCAAAGTACAATGGAAATTACGTTCTGGGCCTCAAGGGGTTAATAGCCATAAAGCCCAAAGCCTTTCCTTTTGCGGCCTTCTCAACGACCCACCACCCTATTAGAACCCCGGGAGCAGCATCGACCAGTGTGAGGCGTGACACATGCTCGTCTAGCCACCCGGCGCCTCAGGGCATGCAGGTAGCGGGCCTCTGTGTCCTGCCATGTAACAAGTGGTGATTTGACACCTAGTTCATCCTGTGATAACCCATGAATGCTCCTCAGGTTCTTATTACCGGGGTGTTGATACGTATGTTTAAGTAGCTTTCTAGCTCAATGCCTTGCCAAATGGGGCGCCAACGTTCTGGAGTAGCGGGTAATTCCTGCCACTCATGTATTGACAACTTCATTCAGCGCCGTGAGTCCAGGCAATGCGTCGTGTGACTTCACAGCCAGACTTGCCATTGTTGCAGTCCACGCTACTGAGGTGAGAAACTCCCCGAGACCTCCATGGGCTCACCACACGCACCAGCACGCACACACGCACACGCCCCCCCCCCCCCCCCCCCACACACACACACATAGATAGATAATAATTTATTGACCACAGTGTACATAAATCTTAACATTAACACATAATCTTATAACAATACATACTGTTAGTACTAATATAAACAACACAAATAATGCAATCTGCAGTCCACATAACTATATTAAAACAAAAACAACATCAATTGTCGGTGCACGAACAGTGCCAGGAGATATCCATGACACACATACCTTACGCATACAAGTGCAAAATATCATGAATAATTTTACAACATTCATAATGGCTATATTTACCGTTAAATAGCTCACCTAAACAAGTTAAGCCTACTGTCTGCCTAATATTGTTTGATACAGGACAATTTTCAACAACATGTTCCTCAGTCTGTACATCGCCACATACACACAGACGTTCCTCCAGTGGCAACCGGCCCCGCCCCCGCCTATTCCATCTTCCAGTCTCAACACACAAACTATGACCTGACACTCGGAAACGAGTGAAGGAGATCCTGTATCGGTCGTCGACCTTGTAGCGGTCCCTGTACACACTGTGCACTGTAAGGCCGGGGTTTATGCTGCGGTACACGGCGCACCTTGACCCACTGGAAGCTGCGATGCGCTCATGCACATTTAACAAG
>JACEEZ010025648.1:47500-50000 GCA_016584305.1 Chionoecetes opilio | reverse complement strand
GGGCAGAAACATCTAAATGCTTCTCTTCGCCCTATTCCACTTCCTCGGCCGCAGTCTCGGTGGCCCGGGGCTTCTTGTCTTCTTTCCCTATGTCTTCGTCTTGAGCACCATGTGCACTGTCTTCCTTATCAACGTCTTCAGGAGTCAGGCTGACTTCCGGCAGCTCATCATTCTTCTCCGGCAGATCAGCGTTATTTATCACAGCAATGACCGAACTCTCCGCCGCCAGGCACGGCTCGGGCTCGGGCTCGGGCGCCGTGACGGTGGTGACGCCGGTGTCCTCGACGCGGCGTCCGCGCTTCCCCTTGCGCGGCCTGAAGCAGCCCAGGAGGCAGGCCAGGCAGCCGCGGGGCGCGTCGCCTTCCTTCTTCTTCTCGTTCTTCTTTGCTTTAGAGTTTTGATGCCCCATGGCTGACGATTCTTACTTTCTGCTGCAGCTGTCAAACACCTAGGCTGGCAATATTATGGATAATTTAAAAAATCAAACATGACCAAATATGGCAGCCCTCACGCCAACTCCAGGCTCAGTAGTGTAGGTATAATAGGTAACTCCAGGCTCCTCGGTTCCAATCTTGTATTCCCTATGAGAGCCTTCCCTCCCTCCCTGCTATCCAATCAGATGCTTCCCTCCCTCTCTGTAGTGTACATCAAGGCCATAAGCATAGCATGACAATTATCACGTCATCGGGGTCTGTGACAGCCACTGAATTACACACACACACACACACACACACACACACACACACACACACACACACACACACACACACACACACACACACACACACACACACACACACACACACACACACACACACACACACACACACACACACACACACATACACACATTATGTTATGTTATGTTATTACGGATATTTACTACCCGAGCTGTATTGAGGTGTGTTAGTCAGCCCTGCAAAACCAAAGTGGCGTTGACTCAGTATCACATGAAATCGTTGAATTTCTGCATCCGATATTTACAAAATAAAGGACCGTCTCCACCTGCGGGACGCATATTCCCGTTTTCTGAAAGAGTATGTGGCGTTTACTCCTGAACACGTCAGGTTAGGTTACGTTAGGTTACCGATAGGGTAGGTTAGATTTACTAAGTATTTGAATGATAACTTTGTGTGGGAATCACAATGAGGGTATTTTCGAGAAAATCCTATGGTTAGTGTCGGAGCCACAGCCAAGCGACTTCACTCTGAAGCAACATACTGGCATAGAGAACGGGACTATGCCTTCGGGACAGCTATAGTGGGTGATCTTGATTGAAGTTGTCTGTGTCATTTTTTCTAAGCATTTATCCGAGACAATTAAAACAGTGTACAGATATTTTAAACTTACCAACTCCATAAGAAAATAACGAAGCTACAAGAGGCCGTGAGACCTACACGAGGTAGTTCCTGTTACTTAATTCTACCTACATCCACCTCTCTTCCCCATCCATGAATTTATCCAGACTCCTTTTAAAGACCCCAATAGACTCCGCATTGACCACCTGACGACTTAGTCCATTCCAATCATTCACCACCCTATTTGAGAACCAGTATCTCCAAATTTCTTTTTTAAATCTACGCTTTTCCAGCTTGAATCCGTTACTTCTTGTTCTACCCTGCTTACTAGCGTATGAACTTTTCCTACATCGCCTATATTGTATCCCTTTATTCACTTACAAACTTCGATCAGATCGCCCCCTACTCTACGCCTCTCGAGTGAGTGTAAATTTAATAGTTTCAATCTCTTCTCATAACTAAAGTTACGCATCCCATGAATCATTTTGGTCATCCTTCTCTGCACTGATTCTAACAAGGCAATATCCATCCTGTAATACGGAGATAAAAACTGAACCGCTTAGTCTAGGTGAGGTCTGACTAGAGCCAAATAAAGCTTTAGAATAACCTCAGCACTTCTACTTTTAACACTCCTGGTAATAAATCCTAACACCCTGTTGACTCGATTTCTAGCCTCAATACATTGATTCCTAGGACGGAGGTCTGAGCTTACTCGCACTCCCAGATCTTTCTCACCCTCTGATCTTTTCAGCGATACATTGCGTATGGTGTATCTATTAGCAGGATTTTTTCCTACCAACATTCATTACGCTATACTTGCCAATATTAAATTCCATCTGCCACCTATCTGCCCACTCATTTAATTTATCTAAGTCTCCTTGCAAAATATTTACATCAGACTGTGATCTAATAATCCTACCTACCTTAGTATCATCCGCAAACTTGCTGATATCACTACTAATCCCACTATCCAAGTCGTTGATGTAAATAAAAAATAGTAATGGACCCAAAACAGACCCTTGTGGAACCCCACTCGTTACCCGCCCCCATTCAGATTTAGAACCATTAATTGTAACCCTTTGTTGCCTAATTACTATCGTTTTGTGTGAACAGTATTTGAGAATCTATTACATGGAAGGAATTGACTTCAATTTCATACACTGAAAGTTGATGGAAAATCATCAAAATCTTCTTCAATCTTT
>JACEEZ010025648.1:25000-42500 GCA_016584305.1 Chionoecetes opilio | reverse complement strand
GTGGGTGGGGGGGGAGGGTGTGGGTGTGTGTGTGTGTGTGTGTGTGTGGTGGGCGTGTGTGTGTGTGTGTGTGTGTGTATGTGAGACCTGTTAGGTATCCTGCACTGCATTAATAAAGCACCAACGCGATCAACTTTCCTACAATATTGTTGATGTGATTGACGGGAACTTGCCTGTACCGGATGGGGTTTCGGCTTCTTTCCACCACCTTTAGTAAATATTTTCAGAATTAATTTAAAACTTATGTGTTCGGTAAATGTCCAGATATTCGAGTGTCATTAAAAAGCTGCATTTCTATTGTTTTATGTTGCTCTTTACTGCACCATCAGTCTGTGTAACTGTGTATGCATGTTATCAGGTGTGCGAGGTTTGCATTATCAGCGAAACTAAGATTGTTTACATACAGATCAGCGTCGTGATAAATCGTGAACATTTGACTGATAAATAAATAACATTAACCGAATGCAAATACTAGACAGATAAACATTTGTTGAAGACTTGTTTCATTTCATAACTTAACAAAGAAGTTATTTAGATAAAAAGAAAAGTTTTAGCGCCTCGGAATTATTATAGCGATTAATGAAGAATGCTTAGGAAGATGATCTTGATCTTGATCTTGATCTTGATGTTACAGGTGGCCTTTTCTTCATAGGCCAGGCCTTTAAACCGGCTGCTCCTGTAGTCTTGTTCTTGTTCTTGTTTTAGGGCTGTAGAGTCTATTGTCTATTTCTCATATACAACATTCTTTCCAAAAACTCTTTCACTGTCTCAATCATCCGTCCACTTGTCTCACCACACAGTCCCAGCAGTTATAACATCTATTCTCTTCCTGTCCTTTCAACCACCTCGTTCATGTCACCTCCCATTTCAGTCAAAACCACACGCATCATTTCCATTCTCTCCCCGCTATACTTCTCACATTCTAGTATCACATGTTCCACTGTTTCATCCTCACCCATGTCACACATCTGGCACACTTTGCTACCTGACTCGGACCATCTGTAGTTCCTTGTATTTACATCTAAGCACTGTGTTCTGGCTTGGAAGAGAAGGTCGCCACCCAGGGTTCCATCATACACACTTTCATACGCTGGTGCCTCTTTCTCCTTATACCATTCTAGTGTTTTCTTTTGCTCCATCTCATTTTTCCACTTACTCAGCCCCACATACTTCACTACTCTATCGATCTCAGTTTTCCACTTTCTCACATCCCACTCAAGGCCTTCTTCATCACCATTCAACATCTTCCATTCAATTACATTCGGTCTTCCATCTATCAGTTGATACATCCACCAAAATCGCAATCCACTTCTTTCTACCATTTTTTGGCATCGCTTCCCCCATTTACTACTACATTCACTCCACAAATAAACTTTTCGTGCCAATCTTGTGTCCTCCATTCGTTCCAGTCTGATCTTATACCTGAGTGTTGCTTTCGAATGTCTCTCCCTAAATGTACTTCATCCCATGTCACCTCTTAAACCTTCAGTCGCTGCATACCTGGGTGTATTCAGTGCCATTCTTGCTACTTTATTTTGTCCCACTTCCAATATCTCTATTTCACTCTCATTCCATGCAATCACCTCCATACCATACATAATGCTTGGGACAGCCACACTCTTCCACACTTCCCTCAACACATCATACTTGCTTGCCCTCATCCTTGCCACACTCCCAAGTCGACCAACCCACTGATTGGCCTGGCTGATCTTTTCAGCCTTTGCTTTTCCACATCCATTGGAACTCATGCACATCCCTAGGTACTTGTATTCACTAGTTTGTTCTAATTCAGTTTCTCCCAGTCTCCATGTAGCGTTTCTGTCATCCTCTGTTATATTTACTATCATCACCTTACTTTTCTCACGGCTAAATTTTACTCCAAAGTCTCTCCCATACTCATTCACCACATCTAACAGGCTCTGTCTGGAGTTCCTCGGCCGACTCACTCATAACTACCATATCATCTGCATACATTAACAAGCTTATTTTGTCATTTCCTACTCTCACTCTTGCATCCATTCTTCTCATCCTTACTGCCAGTTCCTCAGTATACAGACTAAACAAGGTTGGGGACAGAGTGCATCCTTGCCTAACACCTCTCTCACTCCTCCCCATTCTGTTTATATATTACCTAGCCTATATTTTGCTCTAGTGTTTTCATACATGCTTCTCACTATGTTCACTATCTTTTGGCTCAACCCACCTTTTCCAAAACTTGCATAACATTTCTCTGTTTACTCTATCATAGCTTTCAATGTCTAGGACCCAAGGACAGGTCTTTCCTCCCTTTCCTCTTTTCAATTATTTCATTCACCACAAACATGTTTGTCCTCTCCCTCCTATCACTCGAAAACCATTTGCTCCTCACCTAACACCATACTTCTCCAAATTACACAACCTTCCTCAACACTGCACTAAATCTTTACCTACTGTATTCATTAGGGCTATTGGTCATAGTGTTCTTCATTCACTCTTACTCCTTGTATCCTCCTTTGCAATAGGGTCACTCTACATCATCCATTTCTAGGCACCTTTCTTCTTCTCCACACACGGTTAATAGGTCAGTCATTCTGTCAATCACACACCTCAGCCCCATGTCTTTCCATCTCATATATAGATGCAATGATCTATCTAAGCAAAGCAGACTGTTATACAAAAGTGTAGAGCAGGTGAGTGTACACTGACGTGGTATCACCAAGGCCGGCTTCTCCACTATGTTACACTGAGTGTAAGTCACCAAGGCCGGTTCCTCCACTAGTGTACAAGTAGTGGTATTCACCAAGCCAGCTTCTCCACTTGTGTTACCTGAGTGGTAGCACCAGCGTTCTTCCACTAGTTACACGTGATGTAGTCACCAGCGCGCTTCTCAACTAGGGTACACGTGATCGTAGTCACCAAGGCCCGCTTCTCCACAGTGTTACACGTGAGTGGTAGTCACCAAGGCCGCGCTTCTCCACTAGTGTTACACGATGAGTGGTAGTCACCAAGACGGGCCTCTCCACTAGTGTTACACGTGAGTGTAGTCACCAAGGCCGCGCTTACTCACTAGTGTTACACGTGAGTGGTAGTCACCAAGGCCGGCTTCTCCACTAGTGTTACACGGGAGTGGTAGTCACCAAGGCCGCGCTTCTCCACTAGTGTTACACGTGAGTGGTAGTCACCAAGGCCGCGCTTCTCCACTAGTGTTACACGTGAGTGGTAGTCACCAAGGCCGGGCTTCTCCACTAGTGTTACACATGAGTGGTAGTCACCAAGGCCGGGCTTCTCCACTAGTGTTACACGGGAGTGGTAGTCACCAAGGCCGCGCTTCTCCACTAGTGTTACACGTGAGTGGTAGTCACCAAGGCCGGGCTTCTCCACTAGTGTTACACGGGAGTGGTAGTCACCAAGGCCGCGCTTCTCCACTAGTGTTACACGGGAGTGGTAGTCACCAAGGCCGGGCTTCTCCACTAGTGTTACACGTGAGTGGTAGTCACCAAGGCCGGGCTTCTCCACTAGTGTTACACGTGAGTGGTAGTCACCAAGGCCGGGCTTCTCCACTAGTGTTACACGGGAGTGGTAGTCACCAAGGCCGGGCTTCTCCACTAGTTTTACTTTAGGCATTTTTTCAGACGATGGATATCAATCAATATTGCTTTTAGTTGCTTGAATTTTTTTTTAATTATCTGTCACCATAAAAGAAGCAAAAAAACTACTTTCCTAATTGAAGTATTCCCCGGCACAGGTTAAACTAGACCAAAAAACCATCTAAACTAGACAATTTAGGGTGCCAATAAAAATCGAAAGTTGGATTTTTTGAACGGCCCTTAGTGGAGTACTGTGGGGTGGTGAGAAAACAACGTGTGTAAAATTTGAGCGCAATCGAAGTATATTTAAAGGTGGCGCAAGTCGATTGATTGTTCCTCCTATAGACTCTGATAGGGACTACAAGGAAGGACATCGTCTCTGGGGTGTTTGTTGGCAATATTGAAGCCTTTTGAGACCTCCCCTTCCTCCAGCTGGGCTGCTGGTCCCCCTCGCTCTTCAAAGCGAGTATTAGCCCCTCTAGGAGCGGGGGGTATCATGGTTGCCCAAGCCACTCATTGTCTTCCGCTTGGCCGGGGAAGGGAAGCCGTCGATGTTCCTGGCTGTTGTCGACGGTGCCTCTCGACGACCTGCAAGAGGAATTGGCGCTGATTCTCGTTCTTCGTCAGGCTGAGGTTGAAGGACTGGAACAGCGCCACCCCTCGCTCCGCCGTGTCGTTGGTGACGTGTAGGCTCGCGACGCGCCGACACGCCGCGACGAAACCCGTGTCACTCGGCCACTCCTCCGGCTCCTTCGAGAGGAACGCCCTCTCCGCTCCGACGGCGTCGAGGAGGGCGCCGGACGCCTGGCCTCCGAACGACGCTAGCGTGGACGAGGCGAGGCGGGCGTCGGAGACGGTGATGCGCTTCGGCGGTTCCTCGGATCCTTTTTCCCGCTGCATCGCTTCCGCCAGCGCCTTCTTCTCGGCGGTTGGCAAGCGGTGGTCGAAGAGAGCCATGGCAACCAGTGGCTCGCTCAGGTACCAGAAGTGCCGGGAGAAGGTCTTCACGCACGCCTTGCCGATTTCAGTGTCGTGGAAGTCGCGGAGGTCGGCGGCCAGTTTCAAGTCATTCGCCGGCGCGAAGGCGGCCACGGGCGCCTCGAACCAGCAGGTCACGTAGACCTCAGCGACGAAGAAGGTGAACCGGCGGAGGCTGGACAGCTCGCGCGGCGAGCAGAGCTCCCCCAGTTGGGCGGCGAACAGCGTAATCTTCGCCGCGTAGATGGCACGCGCCATCCAGCGCACGCGGTGTATGGCGCTCGGTCGCCGGAACTTCACCTTCGGGACGTCGCCCTCGCCACCCAGCAGGACGATGAAGAGCTCCAGCATCTCCTTGTAGTCGTCCCGCAGGTGGTTGGTGTTGAACAGCGCAGCCCACTCCTGCAGAAGTATGTCCCGCTTGTTCAGGAGGGTGGGCGGTAGCTCGTCGGGCGTTGGCGGCTCCGGCATGCTCTGGTCGATGAAAGCCCACCGTTCCTTGAATCGGTTGAAGACGCCGATGTCAGGATCCGACGACAGCCCCATGCAGATAGAGAACGCCTTCTCCAGCACCAGCTCGTGTACATGGTGCCGGCAGGCGAGGCTTAGCAGACGCCGACCAAGCTTCTGCTCCAGCAGGGTGCAGGCACCGGCGGAGAGCTCCAGTGTTGGCGGCGATCGTATCGAACGACATAGCCACCACACGCTCTGCGAGCCCCCAGTCGTCGAGCGCTTCAGCCCACGGCGCTCCGCCATCGCCTCTCTAGTCCCACTTGCCAGCTTGGGAACGCTGATGAGCTTCTGGACGCCATCGCCGGAGACGAGGATAGCCAGCCGACCCCCCCGCGTACCGTCGCAACCCGGCAGGATCTTTCCGCCCCCGTGAACGGTAAAGGCGTGTCAGGACGAAGGGTTTTTGACTTCCGCGGCCGTGGGAACGTAGCCGGCGCAGCCTGCCGGATGCTCTGGGCATTCGGTATTTTCCTGAGGATTGTGGCCGAAGCTATGGGTCGCCAGACGATGCGGAGCGTTTTTGCGTGCCTCACCCCGGGTGGTGAGGGCGCTCGTAACTTTTTGGGAGAGCACGACCTGTGACCCCGCGCTCGTGCTTTGGGGGGTTGCACCGGTCGGCTCAGCGGTAGCAGCCTTGCTGGTGGTATATAGAAATATTGATGTAACATGATTGTAATTTATCTAAGGGGCCCTTCTAAAAGAACCCCTTTTAAAAACCTAATTGGTTAACTGAGGCGAAAGGGGCTTATTTTCCCGCCAAGGTGTCCCCGCGGCCTCGGGGTTAGCCGCTACGGGGGCCCCTTTGGGGCAGGGTTGACTTTTTGGGTAACTCGGTGTTTATTTCCCAAAACCCACCCACAGTTTTCAATCCCCCTTATTGCGACTGCAAAAAGGGGGGGCCCCAAGTGGCCCATACCAGGGTGGCAGCGAAAAAAACAGCCAAAACGTCTCCGATTGGGAAATTAGAAAAAACAGAAAAAAAAAGCCGGTTGGGGGCCGCCCATTGATTTGAGAGGGGGCAAACCCAGCCGTTTTTTTTCTCCACCTCGAAAGGCTCAGGGCCCCTAAAGTGTGAGGATCTAACAGGACAGTGAGATGGGTCCATTTGTTGTCTTTTTCCTAGTTAACCCGTTTTTGTAGACGGTAAAGGACTTTTTTCGTCGAGGGGGAAAAATGAGAAATGGCGACCTTGTGAGGCTGAGTGCGTTTCGCTTATTACGGTCTAATTTGGTTATTCATCTACGCCTCTCCCTCTTAAAATGGTTTACTACGGTTGCGTCCACACGCTTCCAATGGATTAATTTTCACACATCTACAAGGGGGAAATTTTGTAGCATTTTTTTCCATCAAATCTTTCACCCCGGGAATTTTCTTCACTAAGGTACCAATTACAGCAAAGTACCTGTGCTATGTGAGTACTGTCCCAGTTTTATAAACATTTTGGGAAGTGATAGAAGTGATAGTAAATTTTTTTTTTCCCTTTCCCTTTGTGATCCTAGTGATCGAGGAGAGAGAGGTAAATTGTTCCCCCATAAGGGGGGACGTCAAGCACTCTTGCTTGTGATTCGTGCTTCAAGGCGTCACGGCGTATTGAACGGTGGTGGCTAGAAAATATTTCACAGGTTCCTTGGGTTTTTACGGGTCCGGCACCAGGGTTTTCCCCGGGTTTTTTAAAAAGGTCGCCTCTGAATGGCTGAAAAGTCCCGGGGAAAGGGGGTGAAAGAGTTGCCAAAACCGCCAAAGTGGTAAAATTTGAGAAGAGGAGAATTACCATATCTGCCAGGGAGGGGGAAAAATGTTCTTTTGGCCAGACTCTGAGAAGGCAGGGTGGCAAGGTAATGGTGATAAATATTATTCCATGGTAACATATTAATGTGTTAATGATTGCACAGACAACACAAACTTTTTTCTTGATAATATACTGTGAAAAGTAATTCAGTAATTTGTGATCAGGTATAAATGAAAAGGGTGAAGTAATTTTTAAACCTACTTTAAGTTGTGTTTTTGGCAAGTCCCCTTCAAAAGTTCTTTAAATAGAGAGTGGGGTAATTTTTGTTCAACTAATTTTTTGGTTCGTTTCCCTGAAAAACTCAAAACGTAGTTTTTCCCTTCACACGGTTTTTGAGAGGTGAGGAGGAAACTCTTTTCTATTATCTTGGTTTTTTTTGTTTCATAAAAAGATAGCAAAAGTTGAAAAGTTGAAGAGCCCTTAAATTTTTTTGTAAGTTTTAAATTGGTGTTGTGGGTTTTTTTAAGGAGGGAATCGGTGGGAGGGGGGTATTTATCTAATGGTTGCAAATGTCGTTGGGGAGTGGTCTATTGTTATTACTCCTTATATATGTCGTCCCCGGAAGGGGTTTAAATTTAGTATTACTGTAATTTCCACGCATTTTGGGTATGCTGGCGGGTTTGAGAGTCAGGCACGTACTGTTAATAAGCTTCCTGAAGTAGGGAGGTTTTGAATTAAAGGCTTCATGGTTCGAAAGTGGTCAGCTGCAGTAGAGAGGTTTTAAACTGATTCTAGATTTTCGTATGATTCCCCTTGTTGCTCCACAAAGCGTCGTACGTTTTCACTCTTGATTTTAACCGGGAAAACCCTTTCTGAAGGGTCTACTGAAATCACTAAGCGGCTACGTGAGATGCCTAAAATTCATTTTCAAAAAAGAGTCCGTAGCGAGGGTGTCAAGGGAGACTCAAATTCATTCATCCTATAAGCTGTGAAAAAGGTGAGTCTAAGCTGTGAAAAAAAGCTGGTCATAAGCTGTGATAAAGCGTAGTCATAAGTGGGACAAAAGCGGATCATAAGTTGTGTAAAGCGAAAAAGGGAAAATGGATATCACAGCCCCGGGGGAAGTTTTCGCGCGGGTTCAAAAAAACCCAGATTATTTTTCAAACACAAAGTCACAGACACAGCTTGCATAGTCCCATCTATTATAGGCTTGTTTTTCTATGATGCAATTCATGTTTTCCTCGAGACAGTTCTATTGTCTTGGAGGGACCAGGTGCTTCATGTAATTTTCTTATGGTGTGCTTATGTAAACTTAAAAAAAGTCATAAATTTTCCCTTTTTACCTTCTACGCCCCTACAAAGTGTTAAAGGTCTCACACTAGAGGTGAGGGGCACTGTGCCTTCCTCTATGCCTTGCTCCAAATTTAAAAGTTTTAAACTACTTTTATAGAAACACCAATTTTTTTTTTAAAAAATGTGATGATTTTTTGGGTTTTTAGAATACTTGTACCCATCACTTTGATGTAATTCCACAGCACCAAGCAATCCTTTAGATGGCTTCTCTTCCCCCCAATGACAAGTCCAGCCCCATTGCTTAATAACCCTCTATTTTTCCAACAGTGCCAGAAGCCTTTCTGCTAGAAAGGGCCATGACTGTTTTTACTGGGGGGGAAAACAAAACGTTAAGTTTCCCCAAAAGGTTCTTTGGGTTGTCCGCTGTTGTCATGGGAAACCCAAATATTTTTGGCTCCTCGATTCTGTTCGACTTGCAGGAGGTCCAAGAGGCTCCGTCGGCAGTTATTTGGTTTTATACCTACACTTCCGTAAAATCGTTAGCGTTTAGGGAACGCTTTCCGCGGTACGCGATGATACAAAAGCGAGCAGTTGTCACAAATTTACAGGGTCACCTATAACTCTAAAAATGGAGTTTTTTTTATCAGCTTTAAAGGGGAAAAAAAATAGTTTGCCTTTTTTGGATCCTTCACACGTTCTTGCAGCAGTTCTACAAGACAATTTTTAGTGAGGCCCGGGCAGAACATTCCAGCAGCAAAACACCTTACTACAGGTACGGTTTTCCTGAGTCTAACCCTGAGCTTCTCGCTTTGCTCGCGAACAGGGGCCTGCTTTTCCCTTCCTGGGAACCCTTGGGATAACAGACAAATCCGCAAAACATTGTGTCAACTGATGCAACCTCGTAGTACCTTTTATCTATGCCTCTCCAAAGAGCTGTGGTAGAGCATAAAACGGACATTTTTTAAAGGAATAAAAAGGGTGTCTTATTCTCCTTGGAATCACCCTTGTTTTGGGTGAAGAAAAGTGAGGACTTATCGATAACCTTGCTCGATTCAGGAAAGTTAACAAATTTTAATGTACCGGATCACTATCCACTCCCGGTTTGAGAGACCTTTTGCAGTCTATAGGGAAAGGGTAAAACATTTTTTTCCGTTGGGCCCAAGCTGGTTTCTGGCAATTTCCCTTGAAAAGAAATCGCAAAAACAGCCTTTCAAAAAATAATGGGTCATTATAAGGCTGAGATTTCCTTGGGTTTGAGGACTCACCTTTTTCATGCCAAGTTAAAACAACTTTTTTCACGGACATAGGTGAGGTTTTTTTCGTCTAATGGGCACCTCATAGTTGTTCCAAAAATTATCCAGTCCTTTTGGAACTTTCCCCTTTTTTTTCAGAAAACTTCGAGGGTGGGCCTTAACTAACGTGCCCAAAAGGTTTTCTCAAGTACGCATTGATTTTTAGGCCTGCTGCGAAAGGTGGAATCCAAACCCTTGGATTGTAAAATCAAACCTCAAGTTTTCCAAACCCCCCCCACCACTGAAAGGGCGGTCTTTTTCGGGTTGTGGGTTATATCGTGCCTTTGGAAAAACTAGCTTTGATTGCTAGTCCTCGCACCCTCTTGAAAAAGGATTTTCCTTTTTGCTTTGGGAAAGGTCCCCCCCCCAACAAAGTTTTGATACTTTTAAACAGGCACTTACAAAACGCCAATTCTTAATTTCCTGACTACCTATGCCCTTTTTCCCCTTTGAACGAGCTTCGGCCTACGGGGGAGCGGGGTTTTTATGCAAAAAGTTTAAGGGAAAGCCCCCAGTTGTTGCATATCCTAGAGGCTTACTGAGTAAGTCAAAGTACTCAGTAATCACCTTGAAGCTCTTGTTTTGGTGTGGGGTCTTAAGCCTTTAAGGAAATTATCTATTTTTTCCCATACGTCACACGGTCACCTCGGTGCTGAACTCTTTAAAAAGGGAAAAAAACCCTTTTGGCCGTTGGCCCGGTGGGTTTATCACCATTCAGGGAAATTTTTGTCCTACACAAATAATTTCCGGAAATAAAAATCATGTTGCAGACGACTTTTTACGCAAAAATTCCAGTGCGTGCTCTCAGAGCTTCAAGTTTCTCAAAACAGGAAAAATCCTCCCATTCCCCCCTTCAAATGGGAATTTGGGAAAAAAAAAAAACTTATCGACATCAATTTCTCTGCGACCCAAATTTCTTCTACAAGACTTATGAAGCTCAACGCCAAAATCCTGTGTGGTCGAAAGTGATTTATCACTAGATTCCCCAGTGAATCTTAATCCTAAATTTTCAGTTCCCTTTTTCAGTTTTCCCTGGTTGGGAATTTTTTGTCGTAAAGGTCACTATGGCAGAACACAGTTTCTCATAGTTTTTTCCCCCGTTCTAGGGAAATGCTTAAAATCATTCACGCATGCCTAAAATAGGGTCCGGGAGAGACAGAACCTTTTTTTCCCCTGCCGTCGTAATTTTATTGGCCACCTGCGCATCGATGCAGAGAACATGTAACCAATTTTGTTCATGTGCACAAACCAAGGGTAATACGAAAAGCTCCTACCTTAAATATCCTTTCCGGTCGTCCTTTGACCCGAGGCATCGACTTATTGCAGCTTCCCCGAAGTCATCAAGGGTAAATGTAATAGTTGTTAATCACTTCAAACCCTTTTGTGTGCAGTTCCTTCCAAAAGTCTGCTAAACGGTTGCTTGCCTAGCTTCAAAATTTTAAATTTTCCCCCACACATCCTAGAGTGCTGATCTCAGATAATGCCCTGAATTGTAATCAAATTTTTATAACACTGTGAGCATTCAAGATTTTAAACAAACTTTTTATTTCTGCTTTAAACCCCCCGCGAGCAAGGGGTTGGTAGAGAGGACTAATAAGAAGATTCTTGATGTCCTTTGCCATTTGCTGGCGAGTTTTAAAGACTCTTGGGAAGAGGGTACCCATGTAGGGCTTCAATAAATGGTTTGAAATTCCCTACAGGGAAAAACTCCACATTTTATTTTGTATGGTGTCGACAAACGAATACCTTTTGATGTGCTTTTGCAAACTCCTGTCCCCGTCTACTCGTGGACATTTTGCTAAAACAAATAAATCCTTTCAGATAATTTTACAGATCTTCGGGAAAACTTAAGGCTTCCGTTAGGAAATGACGTAGACGCTAGTAAGGGTTGTTGTTGCAATTTCCATAGGTGATTTTTTTATGAAACGTTTCCGAAGCCAAATAAGTTGTGCTCTAAATTTTCAGGCCTTACTTTGGTCACAATAAATTAAAAGGGAAATAAATTTTACTTCTTGATCAAAAATCATAATACTACGGACGAACTCTGAAGGCTAAGAGAGTCAAACGACCCCTCATGCACTGACCAAACCCACAACCTAGGTCCAGGCCTTAATGTTTCATGTTTTCTTGTTTCATTATGATTTGTGTACAAAAACTATTTTTTGTTAGTATTTTTTTTTAAAATTACTTTCAATCTGTGTTTGTTTTGGGATAGAACCTTGGTTCCTTTGGCCCCGCGAATTATGTCGTGAGGACACAGTGAGGTGGGCCGAGCGTTGTCTGTGGATATAGCACAATTTTTTTTAGAAATGATGTTAGATTTATCTAAGGGGCCCCTTTCAAGGACACATGTTAAAACCTAATTTGGGACTGAGGGGTAATGGTATGTTTCCCCCCCCAGAGGATTCCCCCGGGGGCCTGCGGGTTTGCCCAGTGACTGGGGGGCCCTTGGGCTGGGTTGACGTTGAGTGTACCACTCGGGATTATTAAAACCTAAAAACCCACAGTTTCTTCCCCCTTAGTGCGCTGCATATAGGGAGGGCCCAAGTGGCCCAGTACAACCGCCCCCGCGTGCCGGACTGGACTCAACCGAGGGGGAGGACGCGAGCACCGCGCGTTCTCCAGCGCCCACTCGAGGTTTCTCGTGATCGTTTCTCTGCCGCCACTGTCATCCCCGCGTTTAAAATTGGGGGCCTCCAGAAAACCCTGTCAGCTCCCTGCTGACCCTCGGCGACCCTTCTCGGTTGCGCCGCAGGACTGCGATCCCGGGGGACGTCATCAGGTTCCCCGGTTCGGGGGCCGGGGGAGCGACGTCGAAGAGGTCGCAGCGGGCCCTCTTGAAACTCTTCCCCCTCCTTCGTCTTTTTTTGGTCGTCTTCCCTTGCTCTTCCGAGCCCCTTTCCCCAGTCCTTGAAAAAAGACCTCCACCTTTGAACGCGCTTTTTGCCTCTCGTTGGGATCCTCGCGATCTCCTCAGGGCACACCTTTTTTGGGCAGGGGGCCGCGGCGTGGTGGGTGACGGTTTTTTTTTTCCCATTTTTGTGGAAATAAAAGCCCGCTTAGCACGTCGCCACGGAGGGGATTTGGCTCCGAGGAGGGGGTCGGGGTTTGGCTGTCCCACCCCAAAACAGGCGTAGTTTCCGCGTGAATGAGCTTCTGAAAAAGGGAAAAATGGGTGTTTTTTAGAACCCCCCCTTTTCAATTCGGTACGGTATAACCCTAGTACACTTTTAGTACAGGTTTTCAACCCCTTGCCCACCTCTAAATAAAAAACCGTTTTCCCTTCAAATTTTGCATGAAGGTTTTTCTCATTTGAACAGTATCCCCCTGGGGCCGTTAAAAAAATATAGTTTTAAATTTTTCCCTTGCGCTTTTGGCACCCTACTAGCATGTATTTACTTACTTGTTTAAACTTGGTTAAATTTAGGGGGTCTTCCTACAGCTTGGTGGCCCAAACCGCTCTGCCGTCCGAGAGTCTACTTTCGGGGGAGAGCCATCGGTCTGGCAAGATTTTTGAAGCTGCCCTGCAACAAGCCGTGTAGCCGGGTACGGGAGGCTCATCTGGCAGTGTTTTTGAAAGGAATTTGTCCATTTTCTTTTTTAAATTTTTGGGGTACTGGGAGCCCCTGTGGTGTCTCTGACGTATTTTAGGGAGTACGTTTTAAAAAGGTCTAGGGCCCGGGGTGGGGGGAAAGACGGAGGCAAGGAGGACTTTGATTCTCCCCGGGGGTTGTAGAAGAGAGAGCCCCTTTTTCGCTGAGGACCGTTGCGCCCTTTTGTCTTTGCCTTCAAAGTTTTGGGGGTGGGATCAGGCATTTGCTTCTCCCCAATTTTTCCACACTATATGGTCCCGATCTTTTCTCTCCTTCTCTGTTGGGATAAAAACCCCCCCAGCTTTTGCAGTCGCTGCCTTTTAGTTTGGGGGCCTTTCTTGCCTTTTTATTGTCCCCGGTGAAGGCCCCTTACTGACTCAAGTCCTGTATTCCCCCTTTTTGTGGGGGGGGGCCAGAGCTGGGCTGCAGTAATCGAGTCTGGTTGTAAAAGGGGGTTTTCCCCATAGTGTCAGCAATTTTTGCCCTTTACTTGAAGGTTGGGACCCACCCCGCCTCCGCCTGGCCCTTTTGGGCTTTTTCCCTTGTGTGCTGCGGAAGGTGGCGTCGGTCGTTCATTCACACCAAGACCTTGACCTATTGCTGAGATTTTTTTTTGCTGCCCCCGGGATATATTTGTGGGGGTTTTTAACTCAGTATTAGGGTCCTAGTCCATTATTCAAATTTTCCCCCCTATTAAATTTCATATTATTACTTTTGGGCCCCATTTAAAAATCTCCTTATTTTTTGCCTCTTTGAAAACTTCGCTTTCTCCAAAATCCTGTGGCTGAGGGTGGTTTTATCATCGGAAAAGGGATGAAAAAAAAAGGGGAGCCGTTGGAAACCCTTCCTCGTTGTCACCCATCAGGACCGGAAGAGGCCCCAGGCCGGGGGGGTGAGCCCTGGGGGACACCACGGGCGATTCTTTTGTCGATTTGGTACCCAAAATCAACAGCGCCCCTTTCCCTGTTTCCTTGTGTAAGGGTGTGCAAAACCACACACCCAAGCTTCCCTGTTTCTCCCCCAGGGCCTTTAATCTTGTGGAGGAGGATGCCGGATCAACTCGGTCGAAGGCCGGAAAAAAAATCCAGGTTACACACGTCCACATTTTTCCTTTCAGCAATCCTTGGAACGCCACTTCATATTTTGGGGCCAGCAGGTTGGAGAAAACACCAAACCTTCCTTTGCGAAAGCCTGCCTGGAATGCTCATGGGGGTCATTGTCTTCCAAGTAGGAGATTTGCATCCTAATTATTTTCCCCTCAAAAATATTTTTACCCATGTGGGAGGTTGAGGGCCACGGGTCTGTTTTTTTTTTTGCTTGGCTTCTTCCCCCCCCTTTGTGTTTTGGGGGGAGATCACTCCTCCTTTAACTGGTTGGGATGATCCCGGTGTCCAGAGAGAGCCCAATCTTATAGGGGGGGGGTTGCCATCCCTTTTTTACTTTTCAGCAGAAGGAGGACGGACACCATCGGGCCCACCAGAGTTCATCTTCATTTCGCTATGGCTTTCTGTAGGTCAGCTGTGGGGTAAAGTAGGGTTGGGAAAGAGGTTGTGGGGGTGTTGGCGGGAATCCTAAAAAGAATTTTCCGGGGTCACGCACAATCTTCGAGTTTTTAGGCTTCGAAACCTTTCGTATTTTGCTGGGAAAAATTTTTGGCATTTTCTTGGGGGATTTTTTTTAAATTTCCCCATTTTCTTGCTTGTAGTGGCCCAATCAAAACTTTTTTTTTTTGGAAAACTTTTTGAAAGTACTTGAAAAAAAAACTTAGGGTTGACCTATTTTTCCACACCTGATTTTCTTCCCCCAGCCCTGTTTTTCATGAGATTCTTTGATTTTATTCTCACAGCAGATTTTGGCTTGAAGCGAGCCTTTCTTTTTTTGTTTTTGATGTTTTTAAGTATGCGCTGATTAATTTTTGCCCCTCCTTCCCTTTATTTTTTTCCGTTCCCTTGAGAGGTTGGCTTTTTCTGGAAGCTTGCCGTTTCTTCAATGGGAAAAATTGCCTTTCACACCCCTTAAAATGGTGGGGAGTAGTGGCTTCCCAAAAAAAAAATTTCCCCCCGGGTCACCGTCATGAAGCACGGCCCCCGTCAGTGCCCCTAAGCTGTTCTTTTTTGCTCCCAGTTTTGACTTCTGCTAAAAAAATTGAGCTTGGAGAATGGGTTTTTTTCTCCCTTCTGGACTGGCACTTCAGGGGTGGGTAGTGTTGATTTTTGGTAGTTTGTTGGATCCTGAGGGATTGTGGTCAGAAAAAATAGTTTTTTTTTTACAGAGATGTTATTAAGCTCACAGTTGTTAGTGAAGAGCAGGTCGGAAAAAAAAGTTTTTGCCCCTGGTTTTTGGTTCAGTTATTTACTTGAATAAGGAATGTGGGGTTTGCATTTCTAGGATATTCAGCTTGACACTTATCGCCAGCGGCTCCCAGTTAAAATTCCTTCGGGCCATTTTAAGAAAGGAAAGTTAAAAAACCCCCCTGAGGGTGATTCAGGTGTGGGGGTTGAAAAGGGGTCCCGCAGGTGATAGGGCCCCATGGCACTGCTGAAATTTTTAGGGGCGCAGCTCGGGGGGGCGGTAAGCATTTTTTTAAAGCCCATGTTGCGTCCTTATGTAGATCGCCTGGAGTTCTCTTGGCCGTTTTGAGTAGACAAGATGTTTTTGCATTTAGAGCAATGTCGCCCTCGGAATATTTTTTGTGCCTCCCCTGGTTCTGTATTTCCATCTGTCCGGAAGAGGTGTAGTTTTGAAAAACAGATTTCTGCCTCTTTTTGACTCCTTCAGATAGGTGATTTTGGTGAGGGGGGAATAAACATGAAGTCTTTTCCCGGGGTAGTTCGTTTAAAAGGGAAAGGGAGCTTTTGGGGGGTTTTTGTCTTCGGGGTAAAGACCTTGTATTTGCCCCAGGAGTTTCCCCCTCCACTAGTGTACCCTGGTCCTGGGCCAGGCCAACTGGGTTCATGGGTGCCACGCTGTTGAAACATTTTTTTGCGGGGTGCTCTGCTGGGGTTTTTTGGTATCGTAGATTTTGCAGCGCCCCCTCCTTGAGCCTCCAAACTTTGTTTTTGGGTTTTTATGTGTTTTCATTTTTGAGGAAAAAATTTCTAAAAAAATGGTTGTTGATTTCCCCGTCTGATTGGTTTTTTGTGAAACCCGGTGGGGTGCTCACTGTTCTGGAATATCCTTTTTTGCTTCAGCAGGGTTTTTTGAGCGAGTCCCTGCTGCGTTTAGTTCCTCTTAAAATTTTAGTGAATTGCAGTCCCTTAATGAAACATTCTTGTTTCCGCAATGCTTACGGCATAACATAGGGGGTAACTAGGGCAGTCCTTTTTCCTCTGCAACCTCGTTTCTCTAGGCCGTGGTTTTACGAAATTTTTGGAATTTTTTTTGGGTGGTTTTGAATTGCGCCCTTCCCCGAAGCCAATTTTACCGTCCTCTCTGTAAACATACATACCCGATTTTGGGTTTGTGGGGAAAACCAGGGCGAGGTTTCATTTTCCCCCGCCCTCCGTCTAGGGACTGTGAATGTACTGCCTTTGGTTCACTGCCATGGTACTTACGGCCTGGTGACTCGAACCTGCGTGGGTTACGCTGCTCTAAATAATCGTCAGATAAATTTTAAAAAAGTATAAGAACAAAAATAAAACTTTAAGAGCATGAAAAAAAAAAAATTGGGGGATCCATTTTTGGGTTTTTTTTCAAAGAAAATCGCGTTCCACCGTACTTAATACTGCATCTTTGAAAAAAAATGTATTTAGGCAGAGTCAAAAATCTTTTACTCGTCAAAATAGCTTGTCAGGTCACGGAAAGTACAAGAACTGTAGTGATCACGACTATAGTTGCAACACAATCTTCCTTTTTTCCTTTCCTCTGCTTTATTTTTAGGGGCCTTTTTCCCTTCCCCCGCCCTATAGCTACCTCTTTTTCCTTCCTTATCTTTCCTTTCCTCTGCTTTATTCATGTCTCCCTTCCCCCTCACCCCCACACAGTCCTGTCTTTTCCCTTACCCGCCCAGGATTCCTTTTCGCGGGCTCGGATTTTCCCGGTACTTTGTCCCGTTCGGGGATGGGGGTGTCCAATGAGGATTTTTTTTCTCTCTCTCTCTCTTCCTCTTCTCCTTTTTCCCCTCTTCCTCTTCTCCTCTTTACTTCCCCTCCCTCCTCCTCTCCCTCTCCTTCCTCCTCTTCCTCTCTCTCTTCCCTTCCCCTCTTCCCCCCCCTCTTTTCCTTCTCTCTCTCCTCTCTCTCCCTCTCTCTCCTCTCCTCTCTCCCCCCCTTTCCCCCCTCTTTCTCTCCATCCCCTCTCTCTCCCTCCTCTCTCTCTCTCTCTCTCCTTCCCTTTCCCCTCTCTCTCTTCTCTCTTCTTCTCTCCCTCTCTTTCCCCTCTCTCCTCTCTCTCTTCTCTCCTCATTTTCTTCTCTCTGTCTTTTTCTCTCTCTTTCCCCCCTCTCCCCCTCCTCTCTCCTCTCTCTCTTCTTCCTCCTCTTCTCTTCTCTTCTCTCTTCTCTCTCTCCTCTCTCTCTTTTTCCCCCCCTCTTTCTAC